>JAQFJA010000017.1:12667190-12678568 GCA_029874485.1 Naso brachycentron
GCAGCTGTGTGCGTTGTGAAATAAGGAAGCATTTCCCCTATCACAGCAACAACACGCCAGCATGATGTGGATAAACATGGAGAGTGAAACCATGTAATATCCATGATTAACACCAAAATCAACCCCACTGTTGCCTCTGCATTGTGGAATTGCGATATCTTATCATTTTTGCATGTGGTGCGCACAGGGAAGTGGACTACAGGGGCCCTCGAATGCATACTCACAGAGGCTCATACTGTACGTGTACATGAAGGAGATACACAAGGAGACACAAAACAAATCAGATCACTAAATGAATTCATAATAATAGAGATTCAGCTCTCTTGCCAGTAGACTCAGCGAAGACCTGAGTGGCTGCTTTTGAATTATAGATGTCTGACTGACAGATGAATGCTGGGAGATTAATATCTGTCACTATCCTTGTGTGACACATGCATGCACAGTTGTGCATATTATCCCAAACTGTAATCGCTGAACGTGCAGGTGAACTGACAGCACAGTTATCCACTGATGCTACTCGACTTTAGCCATGATTACATTCAGAAATGCGCACGCACACACACAGAAAGAGAGAGAAGCATCAACATGTACCAGTGTCAACAGCAGGTTTCAGTGACTCCTTGAACCACACGAGGTATTCGCTGCTGTGGTGGAGAATAATGATTGACTGGCTGCAGCCTGAACTGCGTCAGACAGAGTAGGAGACTCTGAACTGTGCTGCAGGCAATTACTTTGTTTTAGAGGAAAAGAAGGAGGGAGGGAAAGAAAGAGAGAGAGGAACAGAGAGAGACAGAGAGGGGGAGAAAGGAAAGCATGGAGGGAGTGGAGGGAGAAGAAACAGAAGGGAGAGAGGGAGGGAGGTGCCAGGCTGGGGGAAGGGCTGCTGTGAGTTCACAGTGGCACCTGGTGGTCAACAACAAAACTGTGTATGGAGTCACATTCATTGAAGAATACAGAAATAAATTCTGTTTTTATGTTCTTACTGTCTGTCTGACACACTGTAATCACCATTTTTATTTCTACTCTCAGTATTACTCTGCACCCAGCACTGTTTGATAGAGTTCAATAAGCTGAATAAATAAAGTTAAGGGTGCCCTGCAGACACAGACGATTATGAATAATATTGTTTGACATAGTTTTCCTTCATTAAAAGTCAAAAAAGAGAGAAAGAAAGAAAGGAAAAGGGCTCAAAGTTAATACTTTTGCTTGGTTTGAGGAAATTCTCAAGCTGTATGCTCCGCCCACCACGGCAGCTAGAGCGAAGTCAACCAATGAAAGGAGAGCGCATAAAGATGGCTAACATTAGCACACAGGATGAGGAGTCTGTCGTGTTTCAAAATGGGCAGTTAGCGGGTGAATCAGAAAGAAAAGAGCAGCTGGCATCTTTTATTTATGATAGTGGTTACCAAAGTGTGGTTCCGGACCCCCACCAGGGTCACGAGACACAAGGTGGGGGTCATGAGATGCCTTCCAAAAAACTTCACATAATTTAAAAATGCACAATTATTATTATTATTAACAATTATTATGTACATATACACATAAATATGTTGACATTTAAATAAAACTGTAAATAAATTTTTTTATGACATTAGCGACAACATCAGTAGCAGCAGGTCAACAAATAAATACAGTTTTTGCACATTTTCAATAATGCTGCTCTTTATGCATTCAGACACGCACAGACGTCACCTGGATGCTTGTTTGTTAAATATTGTATGTTTACTCAGTGCTGATGTTTCCATGCAGAGATTACATGTACTCCGGCCATACTGTTCTTAAATTGCTGTAAAATAACATTATGGCTGTTAGGCTGTTGTTCTGTTGTGTTGTGTTGATGCTCACGTTTGCATAGGCTTGATAGTGGCCGGAGGGGGTCGCCGGTCTCCGGCACAGTTATTTTGGGGGCCGGGGGCTGAAAAGTTTGGGAACCCTTAGTTCATGATAATGTGATCAGATTTCTCAAATGAAAATCGGGGGCATTTCCAGTTCAATGTACAAAAATCATTAAATATTATCATTATGAAATAAAAAATAGGGAGGATTATGGTTTCATGTATTTTGACAACTTGCAAAAGAAGCAGTGATCCATCGTGTCATCTTGGTTGGAGGAACAGAGACGTATGAATGTAATTCTTTGCTGTTGTTTTTCAACATATTAAAATGTCATTTTTTTAATCAGCTCCTCTCACCCTCTTTACTTTTTCTTCTCCCTTCCCTCACTCTTCCTCCTTCTCTTCATTTACCTTCAGCTCATTCTTGAACATTCCCCTCCCTTGACTTGTTGACTCACACACACCTTCTCTTTTCCTCCAGTCTCCTTCACTCTTCTTTTTATTCTATCTGTCAGTCTTCCTCCTCTCCTGAAACAGAGCCATGTCATAAAACATTGTAAAAAAATCTCTTGGTAGCAAACTAAAGTAAACTTTTGAAATCTGACACAAAAGAAAATGGGAATTGGAGGTGTTTCCAACAACTGGTGCGTATAGGCAATATACTGGACTTGCTCTTATAAACAGTGACAGAAGTCGAGGTTGCAGACTGGAAACAAAACATTGTGGCATTCTGCTGCTGTTTTCCATCCAAAATTGCCGTCATTTTGTTTGAATGAGATCTAGGAATACTTCGGTCTCCACGTCACTCCACACAAACCTGTTGACGTTGTTATCAGCCATGTTTTCATGCATGTGGAAAATACTGGGGAAGATGGCACCATCAGCTTCTTCTACTAATAACTCTTTTGAGGAGTGGAACCAGCAAATAAATGTTTAATTTATTCAAAACAGCTGTTTCAACCTCCCAATTTATACATTAACTGTTTTTTGAGAAAAGGCTAAATCTACCTCGAGAGTGTAAAAAAAACCCAAAATTTTCATGAAATTGAGTTGTTGTCAGGTTTTTTTTCCAATTTTGCCGTTTCCATTTACAATGTCTCGTAGAAAATTTAAAAATGTGCATCAATTCGTTTATGGAACATGGCTTATGTTACAGCCACTGAAAAAGGTCTTTACTCTGACTTATTTCTTCTTCTGCGTTTATACGCAACATTTCTTCTTCTCTCTGTTTAGTTAATGAGTGAAAACACAAACAGCGCCACTCTGGCATTGCAGCCCACACTGTGGTCGAATGTGGTACTGCGTTAGTCTGCGTACAACCACAATCACAGCTGCAGCATCTTTGTCACTTTGTGTTTTTTTTTTTTTTTATCAGGGACATTTGCGGGGACAGCGCAAGCTGGGGACAGGTCACCCAAAACCGGGACTGTCCCCAGAAATCAGGGACATCTGGTCACCTTATCAAAGGTTACAAACTTTGCGAGAACAGAGTAGAAAAACAAAATAAGTCTAAGAATAAATATCAAGAGTAACTTCCGTAACATGCTGCAGCTGTTTCATAAAACAGAAAGTGAAGCACAGGCAGCTTCATGATCGAAGGATGGTGCAAGGCACTGAAACACTGTCACCTCACTATTGGCTTATTTAGGTTATATTTCATACTTCTCATGTTTAATGCGGTTTCTCAGGTTTCTTGGCTGTAGCTCGTGGAATTTGTTATGTTAAATAAATTATCCCTCCAGACCGGCACACCCGAAGACGGACTGCGGTGTTAAGATTTCAAGACAGCATACAAGATGAATGCTCTGCTGTGCATTAATGATACTGCCAACTGCTTCTGTAGGTTCTGCCTGTGTTACTTTTAGACATATAATATAGTTGAAAATGTTTTCAATCATTGATGAAGTGTCTTGGATTTGATGCATACAGCAGCAGATACATCTTTCCTCTTTTTCTTGCCAGAGAACACTTTGATAAAGATGTCTGCTCTTTGTCAGATGCTGCAGATCTTGGATTATATTCAGAGTTGCACACATTCACACCTGAGTCCTGCCCATTACAAGCACGTTTTTTGTGCTGGAGGCTCCGTCAGAGATGTCTGGGGTTAATTGCCACGTTAAAGGGCGCCCACACTGAGGTTGTTAAAAGAAAGGAGTGCATTACTCATTCACTTTCCTCCCGTGAATATGCCCAAAAAGTCGGGCCTGAAGATTTGAAGTTGCAGTCCACCACCCACGAGCCGGCTTCTTTGAGCTTGTACCATTTCAAAAAAAAAGTCGTGCATAATGCATTTTGTCAGACATTTACCGACTCCAACAGTGGACATGCCACTTTCAAGACAAATATTCAGAGAATGCATTCAATTCCTAAATCACCTTGGTCTGGTTGCCAGGCAACATTAGTACCAGAACTGCTGCTTCCATTTTCTTTCAGCATCTCTGGTGGTTTGTCTTGTGTTGTTTATGTACATTAGTCCGAGTGAAAAGGACGATAAAAAGCAGAGAGCACGTTAGAATGGATTTACCGAGGAACAGGCACAATGGTGAAGACAAACACGGCACTGCCGCTGCGCATGCAGCCGCCCACATAACAGCGAATGCAGACACACTTTGACTTTAGACTTTGGATTTTTGTTGGGGGTTTTTTCGCTGCTCCTGCTTGTTAATGACGTCCACGGTGTCCTTGGCTTCCCTTTTGAGCACTTTGTGTTGTTCTGCAAAATGCTCCTCATGAATAAATCCGACAGTCACTCGCTTACGGAGAAATTCTGTATGGGTGATGAAGTGCACACACAAGCTGCTTTATGGTAAATGTTGTTGTCAAATGCGTTTGCAGACAGATGGAAGAGAGGAATCTGTTTCCTACCATTGATCCGTTGTACGTGCGTGTGTGTGTGTGAGAGAGCAAGCAAGCAACATTCAAAGTACCCTGCATTTAAATCACCAGCAACCATATTGGAAAGCGTCTGCACGATAATTTGTGTACAACTTGTGCAGGTATTCAGAGGTGTGCATCTTTGTGCACGCCGCGGCATCAGCATCAGCGTGAGCGTGATGCGTGGGTGATCAGGAAGGAGACAGGCACAATCTGTCATCCTCAACTTCATCTGTCACCACAGGACAGACGGACGACACACACACGCGCGCATACACATTCCCGTCCAAAGGTTAACGAGCACGCCATGCCATGTGTGTTTTGCTCTAAGTGGCAGCATCGTGTGATGTATGTGTCGCTCCTCGTGCTCGGCTCCATCACGTTTTCTTGCTGCTTAAAGTGGTAAACGAGTCAATTGTTGATAGATAGGACACATGGGAATTTGTCTTCCCTTTCAGAATCGGGCTAACTTTGTTTGCCTAACAGAAATAAATGGGCTTGGGCTCGTCTTGGGGACAGTGATGCAGCAACATTTTGATAAATAAGATTACTCAGACAGTTTGTGCTGTTACTCATTGTAGCAGGCTGCCTCACAAAAGGGCTTGAGACCACTTTTTTGGATTGGACAGGTTGGATTTATTCTGTGGTTTATTTAACTCTGAATGTCTCTGTCTGAAGTTCTTTTGGAACTTCTTGTCCATTTCACAACATCACTGGTTTGTTTTTCTCCATGTGACTCTTTTTTGTGTCAGTCCTTGATGACAAGATTCAAGATCGCTGCTGTTACACAGCACAAAACAGACTGTCTTGCTCTAAAACTTTAAAAGGCTGTTCCTCCTGTGCACAGAGTGCTGCAGGGTAATGTGCATGTAGCAGGTGCAAGCAAGAACTTTCATTAGTCGGTCTTCCAAGATGCATCAATTGATCATCATCTGCACCTGAGATACACACACCTGCCACATGTATGTGCCCATTTGTATTCTCACCATAGACCGGAGACTTGGGTCTATGACTTTGCACCAGAGAACAGACCTCATTTTTGGGAACAGAACGAAGCCAAACTGGTTAGTCAGTTTGTAGGGGTTGGGAATCCATGACTGTCTTGTTGTGGGTGAGAAAGTTACTCGCCGAGCAGCCCTGTTGGCTTGTTAGAGAGCCTGTTGCCATAGCGCCACAATTCAGATCGCTTTCACTCAATGATCTCCCTAAGAGGCCTCAGAACGTCACAGTATTAACAGTCTGGCTATGGGAGACTAATGGTGGCCACAGCGGGATAGGAGGACAGACTTTTGTGCCTCTACCAGGAGGGAACGTGGTTAAATTGTCTTTTTTTTGGTCTGTTTTAATTGTGATTACTGTTTCTACTTTATGCTGCAGCCTATCATTCTAAATGATTGTAATATTTGTGAGTGTGGTTTAGTTAAAAACATTCTTATCTTGATAATTACAGACAAACAAACAAGAGTGTAATAAATCACAAGTATCTGGTGGATTGAAATGCAGTACAGTCCAGCACAATTTACGGAGACAGTATGAACTTCTTTTCATGGTGGTAAAATATCCCCTGACCTGCTCCTCCTGACTTCTGGTCCAGTACCACAGGCTGCGAAACTGATGTAGTCAAGCAAAACACGATCAGCATAGGATGTTTTATTTTGAAAATTGTCCTGATTATCTGTCATTCCTGTGTCTGACTTCCTGTACAACTTGACCTGCTCTGTCCAACTTTACGCTTTTTTAAAAACTGACTTGATGCATGTTCGCAGCCGGTGGGATCATGAGCATCGACTGAAACAGTTGAGATTGGCCCACGTTTGCTCGGTCCATGGTTGCAACAGTAACAAAATGGAAGCAGTACAGCATTAAAGGAACAGTTCAACATTTAAGGGCGCACTCGAACTTGGCCCAGTTGTCCCGTACCGTGCCGAGACATGAATGTCCCCCCTCCCAAGCTGCCCTGCGCTCACATTACTCCACTCTGAGCGTGGTTGAGCTCCCTGATCGATGGAGTGCGACCTGTGTTTTCAAATATTAATCAGTCATTTTTTTCATCTTGTTATAAAATATTTTAATTTCTCTCTGGTATCCACAATCAAAAAGACAGCTGTGGATTTTTCCACTGCTCTTTATCCGGACCTTGTATGCTGCTGTCTGCCTGAATTTAAGGTGAATCCTCCACAAACGGTCACAGCGATGTCAGCGCTCTGTGTCTGTGCTCGGGCATGTGCATCGGTACCATGCTGAATTCCACCTCTTCCCACTGTGCCAGGGCCGACAAAGCGTGCCATGCTTGGGCACATATGGAGCGTTCACACTACTGACGACAACTACTACTGACAAGCTGTCGTGGGAGATAAACAAAAAATCAAACATGCTAGTCTTTCTGTCGTGAGGCTGTGAGGCGTCCCAGATGCAGCATCAGTTATTCGTTACGAAATGTGACAATCGATTGTCGCACCAATGCTCATTGATCATTTTCAAGCACATCTTACACCCCTCGTATTCGGGGTTGGACAATTATCCGGCTGATATCATGTAGTCTGACCTTGGCAGATGAAATGAGAGGACCAATACCCTAGATACCCAAAGATGCATGCAGGGCGTTAGCTTAGCTTAGCACAAAGACTAAAAACAGGAGGAAGCAGCTAGCCTCCACATTTTATGTGGTAATTAGGCAGCTTTAGAGGTGCTTTGTTTCTTTTGGCTAGAGGGCTAGCTGAACTGCTAATCCTTTGTGTCAGGCTAAGCTAACCCAAAGAGGTGAAGTGATGTAAGACCTTACCAATATTTATTCATTTTCTCCCATGAAAACAATTAAACAGTGGCTTCAAAACGCCTCTGGTCACAGAAATTTGGCTGAAGAAATGCCAAAGTGCACAATGACATAGCTGAACTTCCACCACCACTTGAAAGTGTTTGTCTGTAAAAATGATTGCCCATAAGGTCAGATACATTATACGGTACAAACCCCACTGACAGTCCAGCATACACTTTAATTAGAAAAAGGTTATAGCCAGGCCGAAGATTCGCTAACTGCATAATTATTAGGAGAGGGGACAAATGTCAAAGCCCTCATTAAGTCCCTTTGGTGCCAGTGTGTCCAGTGAATAAATCCAAATGGCCTCAGATCTGAGTAGGAGGGCACTGATGTGACCCCCTCTATTGCAGCACTTAACCTCTTCATCGCCATAAAATCTGACTGAGGTCAACAAGTGTGAAGAGCATTTCCCCAGACACAATGATGAGAGACCTAGAGAGTGCGTAGAGTGCAAGAAAGCTGCACTTGTGTACGTTCAGTCGCTGATGAGTGGGCTCAGCAGTTTGAACAAAGTGTTAGAGTTTGTGCCGAGGAACAAACTCCACCGCTGTCCTTCCTTCCTGCTGATTAAAACTCATTGTTAGCTGTGTTGCATTGTGGAAAAGGATCCAAATTTACTTTCTGCCTTACTTCATGTGCCGTCACTGTGTGTGTGCGTGTGTGTGTGTCCTCTACACACACACAGAGGTGTCCTTAAGCAAGGCAGTGAACAAAAGCAGCCCTTCTTAGCTTGCTTGCAAAAATAAGTTAAAAATATACTGCTGTTTTTTTTTTTGTTTTTTGTTTTTGTCAGCGTCTCACCAGCAAAGTTGACGGAACAGCCGAACTGTGCTCGATGCTTAAAGCAGTGCGGAGCTGAATTTTCATTGAGGCTTTTGTGTTCCTGCTCCTCAGTCCCTCTCCGCCTCCAACAGTTGAGCACTTCCAATTGTTTCTGGTGTTTCTGGTGTTTTTCGTGTTTTGTTTCAGACCAATGAGTTATGAATGAGGCATATGGTTTGAGATTTAAAATTCATGTTTTTTTGATTAGTGTTCCTCACTCAAGATGTGCTTCTTTTTCTCAGTTGTGTGTGTTTTGATGTGGGACAGTTTTAATGTTTTTTAGTGCTGCATAACCTTGAGTTTGGATTTTGTTGTATATTTTGTCTGAATTTCTGTATCCTGTATCTTATACTTTCTCCAAAAAACATTGCTTAGTAGCCATTATACCATTGATTGCTCCAGAAATACCAGCAGACTGTTGGTTTCTTCATCACTTAGATCCAAACTGAAACGTCTAACAATGGAGGTGTCATTCCAAATGCTTGATTGGATTTAATTTTCGACTCTAGAAATTCAGAAGATTGGTCTTTGAACTACCTGCAAGCAAAAACTTGACTATGTCTGGTAAAATATCTACATATCAAACTGATAAATAATGATTTGATGGATAATATCACGGTTCAAAGATGTTGAACCCGGCTGACTTTGGGGATCCTCATGTAGGTTGCAATGTTGAAATTTTGTGTTTTTGAGTCAAATGCAGGGGGTGGGAGGCCTCTATCTATAGACAGATTACAGTCAAATCAGTTTTTATCGGTCGATTTTGGTCTCTCCGCCCAGAGGACTGGAGGTCCGGAGGTGACGTATATCTATGATATCTGTGTGTGTTTTTCACCAATCAAATCGCACTGGGCAGGTATTGAAATATTTCATTTTTAAACCGGGAAATGGTAACATTTTCACTGAATCATATCACGTTGGCTGGGTGCAGCCTGTTAACCTTTCTACCTTGGAAAAAATGGAGGCTGGATATTGATGGATTGAATTCATGTAGCTTTTTTAGCTACAAGCAGCGCTATAGCTCGCTCTCTTAGTAGGTTGCTTCACTAAAATGCAACGCTGGTAGCACAGTTGTTACTAATCCACAAATTAGACAAGAGAGTAGAAGGTTCAGCCAGATTAGACGAGAGCAACTCTACGAAAAACGGAGACGTCTTCCCTTTAAGAAAAAATCTGCTTTTACATAAAAAACCACACGCGCTGTAGTATGCATGCCAGGCCTGTAGTTGGCAGTGTAACTTTGTAATGACATATCGTAGGAGCTGCTGAATTTGTTTACTTACTGTTGCTGTTAAATGTATCTTTACCATAACCAGAGCTAAAAATTAAGAAATTCTGCCGTAGTTTGACTTCTTAAATTATTCTGCGAACATCTGAATTTACATCCATAGACTGTCGTCATAGTAAACTGGCTTTGGGTGCACTGTAGAGTGTTTAATTAGAGTTTGGTCGTGGCTATTGAGAAATTTATAGACTTGTGCTAGCATCAGCATTAGCTTAGTCACCGCTTTCACAGGCTTTCTGTATTGCCAGTTTACACAGTCGGTGTTCTGACGAAATTCGTTTTCCCGTCACGACCATGTGGGTCTAAAGGGGAAACAGAATTTGACACAACACTGGGGATTCTGGAAAGAAACATATCTTACGTTAGCGCTTGTTTGTTGTTGTTATTGCTGTTGTTTTTCTGCCAGTAATCACTCCTATGCCAGTACATAGCTTAATATTGATTGACCAAGCTCTGCAGTGGTCCTACCGAACTATTTGACACATATTGATTGATAAATATTTACCTGACAGAATGATCAACAAATTTAACTACATTTGAAAAGGGAAGTGTTTACTCTGATAAAATGTTCTTGAGCAGCATGTCAGGGTGTGGGTGAAAGACATTGTTAACTAGTTAAGTTGAAGTTGACCAACGTCTAATATTGGTTCAAGTACAATTTCTGTCCAAGTTGCTTCAAAGTTTTGAGTAGTAGTAAGAAATCCAGCATCAGATCTCGACTCATTGTTGGAAATAAAATACACTTTACCGTCAGGTTCTTATCCCATCAGCAGATTGTAGTTCCTCATAGGTTTGGATTTGTAGAGGCTAAAGTTTATTGAATTTGCAGCCAACAATACAGCTTGGGAAAATCTGCTTTTGCATGGCAATCAATACAGGTGGGCCTTAAATTTCCAGCCAGGAGCACAAAAATAGAGAGCGAGAGGTAGAGGGAGGATACATCGCTGTCTCACGGATGAGACCGGGCTTCTAATTTCACTGTGTTTTGCTCGGTGGATTAAGTATTCTTTTATGGAAACTTTATTTTTAGCCGCTCCGATCAAATTGCTGAAGGAGAAAGAGAGAAAATGGGGAGATAGCAAGGTCGCCTGAAGGAGGGAGGGCGAGAGCTGAGAAATGTTTCGAAAAAGATGAAAAAAAATTTAATTCCTGGGGTTTATTCAACTCATATCACTCCATCCAATCTGGGCTTATACTTTGACTTCAGAAAGAAAGTGCAGTGAGTTAAAGGAGGCACACAGAGGACGAGGATAAAGATGGGATCAGGTGGAGTCGAGGAGGGAGGGAGGGCGGCAGAATTTAGGGGGAAGCTTACAGGCGTATCGCAGGCCTGGGCCACCGTCCTCTACCTCTGCTCGTGTCTCGGAGATAACGGCTCCTGCAGAGGTCGACGACCTCGTCTCACCCACTCTCATCCGTCGTATCATCAAAACGCCCTCTCCGGCATGGCGCTCCTCAGCTCCTGAGCTGTTTTTCTCTTGTATCCACCCGAGCAGAAAATGAGATGCCTGTAAAGCAGATGTTTTAACTTAGTCGCTGTCTGGTTTTGAAAATGAGGCAGCCATAGTGTAAAGAAATCACACACAAACACATCTTTCAATTTTGCTCTCGTTAGGGGGCTTGGAAGTGATCTCTGCCAAGTCTCGTGGGTGAAATTTTAAATTGCAGTATAGTGATTCCACTGTGGTGGTTGAATTCATGTTACTGGCACCTCAACAGCAGTGTTTAGGAACTGGAGGAAGAA
>JAQFJA010000017.1:12689341-12705187 GCA_029874485.1 Naso brachycentron
GACATAGCCTATTCACCCTCCTTGTTTACAGATATAAAATGAAAAGATAAGTGTGGTGGATGGTGCAGGAGCGAGCAGATGCTGGCATTTCAGCTCTGTAAATGGCAGTTTATGAGAAACAACTGAGGGCAGAGAGGGAGGGCGGGGGGGTGGCAACCATTTCTGGAACAGGATTGCAGCCTTTGGCTCTGAACTCATTACCGCTCAAATCAAAAGATTCTGTGGAAGGAGCACGCCGCTGTCACTGAAATCTCTGCCCCGCTCTCCTTATAGAACAGAACTTTTCTTTCCGCCACGTCATTTGCCCCCCAACCACTCCACCTTCCTCCCCTCCCCTCCCATTCCCTTCCTCATCTAAAGATGACAGGCAGCGAGACATCATAGCCGCGGCAAACTGGGTCAATAACAAACTGAGACTGAGAAGAGTGAGAGGAGACAGAGAGAGGAGCGAGCTTGTTGCTGCTCTAGTTTAAGACATGAATAATAAGACGTAACAAAAGGGTAATCCATCATATGTCGTTTGTTTTAATTATTGCTCCCTCTCTCTTGCTGTGTGTGGGTGGACACACATTAGGGCTAGACTGAAAATATGCACTTTAGCTCCTGTAGACTAACAGTCATGCTGTGGCTCCCCTTCTGCTGCCGGTTAAGGCAATGTCTCTTTACATTGGCAGTGACAGTATTTGCATTTGAATTATGGATGCTCTTCTTGTATAAATTAACACACCAATATATAAACAGTGTAAAATTAGCCACTGAGCAGCAGTCTCTAGCAGTTAAGGGTTTAGTTCCTTCCTCAAGGGCATTTAGTAGCATTTTATTGACACATAAAAACCAAGGTGGTTTGAGATGTACTCAGAAAAACAACATGAATGCTTTATTAATGCTGTATTATTGATGCACTAACTCCATCACTGCATTTGGTTTATTTGATAGAGCTATCATTATTCAACAGTGATTCCATGAAAACATGGAAAATGTGAAGTTGCTCAATTAGTCCATTTTACAACAAAAAATAGAAATTATGATTTTATTTTAATTTTTTAAAATAGGCCTCATATAAAGATATTGAGTCAGACGTAACACCTAAACCCTATGTGCTGCGAGTGAGAAGAGGGAAGTAGTTAGCAAGTAGAGAAACAATATATAAGGACTTCGGCTAGAACAGGATTATTGGCTAAAATAGCTAAAGGCACTGGATAAATGGCTACATAGTTAGTTAAAAGCTCTGAAAAAATGGGTAAAATAATTAGCTGAAAGATCTGGATAAATAGCTAAAACTGTTTGCTAAAAGCACTGAATAAATGGCTAAATTTTTAAGCTAAAAGCACTGGATAAATGGCTAAAATAGCTTAGCTAAAGGCACTGGATAAATGGCTACATAGTTTGTTAAAAGCTCTGGAAAAAATGGCTGAAATAGTCAGCTGAGAGGTCTGGATGAATAGCTAAAAATTTTAGCTAAAGCACTGAATAAATGGCTAAATAGTTAGCTAAAATCTAGGGAATAACAACTGAAATTAATGTTAGCTCAATAATGAGCTCAAAAATGAATAGCTAAAATTGTAAAGCACTGGGTAAATGGCTAAAATAGTTCGCTAAAAGCAAGGGAATAACAACTGAAATTAATGTTAGCTCAAAGTAATTACTTAGTTATTCAAAAAGCTTTAAGTACTAGCCTATATGAAATAGTTTGGTTAAAATGTCCAGCCTTTACCAGACAAATTGTCAGTATTACCTAAGAAGCAAAACCTACGGCAAAAAAATACAGAATAATAACACTTTCTATTGCTTATGTTCACACAAATCACCTTTTTTAAATCATCCTGTTCCCATTTTATGGTTCATTTAAGAAGAGAAAAGAGAAGGTATTTGTTTTATGGAGAAAATATTTTTTTTCATTATAGACTAAGGTTTGAATGCAGTTTCTGAATTTATGAAGCTGGTGTGTTCAGTTGTCCTCTTAAAGTCCTCTTGAACTGGAGGCAACTCAAATGAGCAGTATTAAGATGTTTCGTCTCTTTTCTTCTTTCATCTTGATTTTGGCATCAAGTCAGTCAGAACACTTAAAACGCAACCTGCTGCTGTGGTTGATGGTCTGGATCAATCCATTAACCTTAGGGTCTCTAGCTTGAAGACGATACGCAGCTGCAAGTCCTTCGACACACTTTTAGCAACCTTTAGAAATTCTATTTCAGACATTTTCTAATTTCACTACATCTTAAAGACCGGCATTGGTTCAAAGCCAGAATCCATCTTTTTCCTGTGTCGCATTTCTTCAGTACCTGCAGCTACAATACTGCAGCCTGGGAATCAGACAAATCTGCCGAGCTCCTTTTTTTTCACTTTGGCAGGTCTGGTTCCCTTCCCATTCAGAGAGATTTCCACCCATCCTGGCCAGTCTTGGGTCAATCAAAACTGTTCATCTAAGCATTACCTGTCTGGTTTTCCTGCTCTGATTGGTTTCACCAGAGCAACTGAACAGGTTCACAAAACTGAGATCAAACTTGCCAGTACTGATCAAAAATGGATGGAAAGAGTTTGTGCATTTTCTTCTTTGAGAATTAAAAAGGTCAAACTTGCATGAGGAGGCAGGGACGTGTTGTCTTAATACATGCAGACCCCGAGCTCAGATGCTTCCAAACACATCTGTAATTCTAAATGTGCGAGTGAAGAGGTTTTATGAGAGCTCTTTTTCATGTCTGCTGTTGTCTGCCTTGACTCGCAATGCTCAGTTATCAGCAAAGAGTCGTTTCCAGGTGCAAAGACGATTTCTGCTTTCAGTCTGCTTCACTATGGCTCAGGGAGCGTTGTTTTCAAAGCACAGATTTACATTATAGGTTGGAAGGAACGAAAACACCCAAACAATTCTTTCCCTTGAATGAACTCGAACTGAATCTGATGGGAGATTCACAGATGAAAAGTGAGTTCTTTTTCTCATCTCCTCTCAGGAAGAGCTTGCAGGGAGGTCAAGCATCAACAAAAGATCCTGGACCATCCAGGGACCGTCCCTTTGACTTTTGACTCCCATTAGCTTCTCACAATTGTGCCACATGGATGGCAGGTGTTCATTAGCGGATGCAGGGCCGTGATGGCATCTGTTCCCAGCTGCTGGAACTTCTCTGTCTTCACATTTTCCCTGAAGTGAAAGTCACATCTTTATGAAATTTTAACTGCAAATGGATTTCAGGTCACTTCCTCCACCTCTGGCTGTCTGCAGAAATAACTATGAACTTAGAATGGAACATGTAGCACATGGGATGTAACCCTGGTACGACGAGCTGTCACAACAAGAAAAGATTTTCTCTCATTGCTCCAGAGAACTGTTTTTTTATGAGGAATTATTTTTAATCATGCCAATTTGTTTCTGCGCCCCCATTTTCAAACAAACCTCACTGATTTCTAAACATGTTTTGTGTTGTTTCTCTTGTTGCAAGAAACTCTCATTTAAATATTAATTATAACATAGTCAAACACTGAACAGTTACTTTTAAACAGCAGATAAAATTCTAAAATCCTTATTTATGTCAATTTTATTAGAATCAAAGCAAACATCACTGAAACAGTTGTTATGTTGTTTTCTTTGCCGTTCTAGTGTTATCTCAGGGTTCATCAAGGAAGAACATCCAGTAACCTGCTACAAATGTTCCATTTCTGACTCTCAATCATCAGATTCAGATTATCATAAATACTGTAAATGATGTTAAATTGATTCCCGTCTGCACATCGATGATTGCAGTGGGGATTCACCAAAATGTAGGAGCCCACAGTTATTTACTCCTACTTCAGAGCAACGCTCGTGTTTTATAACCCAAACAAGTTGGTGGCAAAACCTTGAAATATCCTCGTCACATAAGAAAAACAAAAGCAAACAACAAAAGTGATATAATCTATAAAAATGGCTTTTTGTTCACTCATCCATATTCAGACAAGAGCTACAGAACAAAATGTCCCGGTGGACATGGTTTTGGAACACCGGTATTTTCATTTGCCGTTGACCTGAAAACCTTTTTAAAACACAGCCAAATACAGTTAGAAATGTCCTTTTTTCCCTCTTATAAAAATTGTCCATGACAGAGCTACAGAAGTCCTGAATGATTGTTTTTTGGCTTTTGGGATTTTTTTTTTTAAACTCAGAGATATGTAAATAGTGGCTCAACATCATAACTTATTAACACAAGAAATTAAATCCAACTCATTTGCACAAACTCGTAAAATTAATCTGTGGACTCTGTACGGATTGTGTTTCATACTACCAACATTCTGACTACCAGCAAGAAGGTCCTGGGTTCGATACCCAGCTGGGTTAGGAGCTTTCTGTGTGGAGTTAGCATGTTCTCCCTGTGAGTACTTCCTCCAAAGACATGCCGGGTAGGTTAACTGGTGACTCGAAATTGCCTGTAGGTGTGACTGTGAGCGTGAATGGTTGTTTGTCTCTACACGTCTTGGGTTGTCCGGCACTGTATTAGGCTTTCACTTGCTGAGAGGTACGTAAGCTCACATCAACCCTTGAACAGCATTCAAAAGGGACTGGCGCTCTCTGAGACCCGTGATTACTGAAAGAGGTCCATCACAGTTTTCATTTTCTAAAGCCTGAGCACAGAGCCAAGGAGAGGTGCAGAAGTCTAGTGTTCTTTCAGACCACTTGAATTACAAAACGCTGAGGGGATATTTTGAAATTTTTGCCCAATGCCACCAAAAACAAACTGCCTACCACAGCTTTAAATGTCATCACGCTGACACGGTAACTAATCGAATCTCTAGTCCGCCTTTACAGCCTGATTGATGAAATAAAATGTGTGTTTGGTGTATTTGGAAGCCAAGTGGTGACTTATATATCATGTGACCATGGTAAAGTTCATTTATAGCCTGACAGCATTTTACTTTTGGTGATAACATAGCTTCAAGTGGGGTTAATCTGGAATGATTATCTCACTGAATAAAACATGTAAGTATCATCACCTCAGAGCATATTTTGTGCAATAACCCAAAAGCCAATAGAAATATTCTGTTGTTTTTCTATCAGGGGAACCATATATAAACAAAAAGCACGAACATTGCACTTCAACAATGACAGCTTAGTGTGTTTCTGAGAGTTCAGCTGTGCTGTTATCCCTCCGGACAGACTATTACAATATTAATCCATAACCGAGGGGACTTGTCTCACAGTCCCGATTGGCTCTGCAGCCAAGCTCGGCCATTAAACACCATCCGAGCGCCGCTGCTCATAAGTCTGCTCACGTTGGGCCCAACAGCAGATTGCCCTGCCTGCTCTAACGCAGCACCACTATTAGCTCACGGCACATTGGGTATGGCTGGGGCATTATGGGCTTCCTGAAAACATTCAGCTCTTTTCTGTTGCTCAGATGGCGCGGTGTACACTCTTTTGTGCCGTGAAGAAAGAGAATGGGGAAGGATTTAAAGAGGAGGGGGAGAGAGTGACACATTGATGGGGTGAAAACAACTGGCACTCTCATACTGTAATGCTCGCTGATAGACATATAGACTGAGCCGGAGAGCTCTTTTGGGATTCATATGCGCCAGACGTCTCAGCTCTGGGTCATGTGAGGGTAAAGACGGATTTTTAGGTCTTGTGTATGAAGGAAGCCTAACAAATTTTAGACAGAGTAGATGCAATCTTGGGTGCATTAGGCAGAAAATCAACTTGTTTTGTATACATGCTGCCTGAGAATAAGATCGGGTTCCTGCTGTGACCTAAAATCCCTCCGCAGCTTTGGAAACAACTTAATCTTTTCCAAACTTAGACATATTAGGACTCTGTTCGACAAAGACACAGCAGACTAGAAGTGATGGCTTGTTTTTTAAGTGTTGGATCGTGACCAGTTTCCAAAACAAGCTGCAACAGCACCAAGGACTGCCGATGCGTCTCCTGTCAAAAAGTTAGCGTTTTAATCTAAGAGGCCATGAGATTTATTTTTCTTAAAACTAAGGCTGAATTAACTGGAAGTGTTGCCTGGTTGCTTGGCACAGCAGGCGCAACGCACCTTGCTATTACTCCATCCTGCCAAAATCCAGACGTCCATCACCTGCGTGGCTGAAACACTGTTAACCAGATTTTACACTGCGAACAAACAGCATAATAAATTCCCCCGTTCCCATTTGCTATCAACCCATTAACTTCACGCCGAGCTCAATGTGGGACTTTTCTGTTTTTCTAATTTTCCGCGCACACTAATATTCAAAATGCTTATTATCTCACATACCGAGAACATTTCTCAGCCAAAACAAAGTACTTTGAAACATTTCCATCCTGATTTATGTAAAAGTAATTTCCCATTTCTATGCAACAACATCGTATAAAAAGCTTTTTCTTATTCCTATTTCATAATTAGCTGCTGGAAACAGTGTTGAAAGTGTTGCGCCGAAATAATTATGCAATTCTAAATCACAGCAGATAGAAGCATTATTGATGATTTGCATGAGTGAATTGGCAGCATAAAGCTAGTTGGGGATTTAGAAGAGAGACGGCGCTTACAGTGCTGCTCTGTGTCTCATGCGCAGTCAGAGTGCTGGTCTCCATTGCTCGATTGAATTTGGCCCTTGTTTCAACCCCATTTAGAATATGAGCAGTGTTAATAAAACTGAAAGTGTGACTGTGGCTCAGCCATGGAGCAAAGAGCCCCGTGAGTGTCTCAATGTGATATCTCGCTTTGGCTGAACATGATCTTTTTTTCATTTTAATTTTCACTTTTAAGCGTGTTAATCTACTGGAGGTCATGGGTGGTTAAATCGAGAAAAGCCCGGCACTGCTGTCTTACTTTCACAGACGGTTTGAGCACAGATGTGTCCAGTAAACCTATGAAGGGATTTCTAAAAAAAACAACACAAACAAAAAATTTCAAGTACATTTTTGCAATATTCTCTGTCTGAGCTACGAAAAAATTCTATTAGCTTTGATTGGACAAAAACTGTTTTCACTGGTGAGTCTCAGACATTTCATCACTGTTGTTCTGGTGAATTTTTGAGCACAAAGTGCTTTTATCAGAGGTGTGAACTTGAGTCACAAATCTGATGACTTTACACTCGACTTCACCATATGATAAAAGACCTACACCTCGACTTGGACTTTAACACAAATGACTTGTGACTTCACTTGGATTTGAGCCTTTTGACTTAAAGGTACTTGAGATTTCAATATGTTATTTGAAGAGTACGTCACAAATCAATTTATTACCTGTCATTTCCTGAGTCAGCTAACGTTAGCACTTTCGATTCTCAACAAGTCAACACTTCTTGCCCTAGAATTTACTTTGTTTGAGGAGTCTGACAGCATCCAATCAAGTTAAAGAACAAACCACAAAGAAGTGGGTATTTTTGTCTTCTTGTTTTATGGTTATTTTAAGAAGTAAATAAAAATTGTAAAAGGCATTCATGATTTATATAAGTTTAATAGATTAGAAGAGTGCAAATGACTCGTTTAGGACTTGAAATTCAAAGTTTAGGACTTTGGACTTGACTCGAGGCTTGCCTGTCTTGATTCAAGACTTAAGACTTCTAAGACAATGACTTTGTCAAACCTCTGGCTTTTATTTTTGTACTTTTTATGCACTAATTGCAAATTCTCTGCTACTCGCAACACGAATGTAATGGAAATTAAGAGTCAATCAAATATGTAGGCATTAAAATAAGCCTGTCATTTTATGCAGTGAGCCGGGACTGCAGATTCAAGGAGACGTAATTACACTGATTACACTGCATAAAAATGGCAGAAAAACTCAGACACTAATGTGAAACAGTCATAAATGTCGACTACATCTTAGCTCTGCTTGATTCCTTTGAATTTAGGCCTATTCGTCCTCTGTTGAGACAAATGCCCACCTCTGATTCGACCTGCCGGCGTATCCATTTACCCAAACGCCAGCTACCCACCGTGAACACGACAACGTATGAATACAGGTAGGGTGTTTACGAAAGTATGGGAAAAATCACGTCTCATTTATTTACTAAGGGACAGTGCATTTTTTTATTTTTCAACACAGGGAAATAACATATTTCACAGGACAGGTGGCAACTCTACCGGGGCCTGACAGTGCAGCTGTGAGATCAGCATTGGTCGCAAAACTTACTGAAAGACTAAAAGAGACACAAAAACACATCATGATTTAATATTCGTTGCCTTTACCTTACTTCAGGTCCCATGATACCTCGCATGAAGTATTGGCGCTGCTTCCAGGTTATACAGCATACTGCCAACTCCCACAAATATTCCCTTATCTTTTTTTTTTTTTTTTTTTTTGGAGATTTTGGGAAAGTAATCTGATCAAGTGATGCCCTCTACTACTGAGGGGTGGGAGAGTTACATCAGATGATATATTAGCTTACTTCTTTATTGATTCCCTCTGAAATGCAGCTGAGCAGAAGTTTAAAGCAGCATAAAACAGCAAGGACAGTGGATGAAATGGACTGAGGCATTTTCTATCATTGTTTGTTGTTGTGCAACAAGGTCTTACTGATTTACAGAGTATATATATGGGGTTAATATACAGCATTTATGCTACAAATGCAACACAGAAAAGGCAATATTTTAAAATCTTTGCATTGTTTCACACAGTGCATTGAGTTATACCAGAGAAGATGAGAGATTAAAAAAAGAGATGTCACTGTTTTTCTCCATCTGAGGAATTATTCTGAGAGAGAAAACAGGCACTTTGGTTTGAGTGTATTCAGAGATGTACTAAGATCAGCGCAGTGAGCCCCAAGAGAGCCAGCTCTCTGATACTGTCTGTAAGGTTGAGTAAACAAAGATTTATTGAAATAGCATAATTTGCAGACGAAGCATTGTATAGCCTACACACACACACACACACACACACACAAAACACACACAAAAACTTGGCAAATGTAGTGCTCTCTTCAGCAAAAAAAAAAAAAAGAATAAAGTTCTGTGACAAGCACCTGGCGGAAGGATTATTCTGCTTTTCCGTCCATCTCATTTCCCTCCAAACATTTCTCTACCACCTGGCGTTGACCCAAATGGCTCAGCGACGCCGCTGAGGTGCCGCGGCTTTGCCTGAGGGAAAATATCTATTATCCCCCCCATCCTTGTTTTTCTTGCCTGGCAGAGGAATAACCGCTCAACGATTCAGGGCTTTCACCTCTACTCTGATAAAGGTTATCTTGGCAATTTAGTGCTGGCGATATCGCATTATGGAGAGAGTTATGAGGCGGAAATCAAATTTTGCTCCCAGTGACTCTGAGGAGAAGGGAGATGAAATGTGTATGGGACTGCACGGTAATGATATGGTGGAAAAAGTGTGTGTTTCTGCATGCGAGGGTGTTTGAGAATGCATGTGCGAGCTGGGGTGTGCAAGGGCATCTTCTTTCATGTCTACTCTTCTATACAGTCTCTTCCCGTAACGTTAAACCTGCAATTTCTCTATAGTGGGAAGTGCTTTTTGCAAAATTGCTTCATCCCGCTGCAAGCTCATATTCAACATGAAAGTGTCGAGTCGTTCAGCCAAGCTGCTTGATGGACATGTGGAGTCCTGCTAATAAGCCTCAGAACTGCTAACTGGGCTTTGCAGGTTGCTGTACATGCCAACTGTTGTGGTGGCCAGAGAGTTAGTTAGTCTGTTTGTTATTAACCAAAAATCTTCATTTTTGATGCTAAAACCCAAATGCAGAGGTTTTCAAAACTGTGAGCGTTTTAAACTGAGGGTGCAAAAGGAAGAGACGCAAGGTGTCAGCTGGAATTTGTGTCAAAAATTTAATTTCTTTCATGAATTAACTTAAATCTGAACACACAGACATAATACAATTATATGTAGATTCTGTGAAAGTTAAACTAGCTGGAGGTACCAGCTTCTTAACTACTGAGGGAAAACATCCATAAATCTGGTTAAAGTTCATACAGAAACATTTTTAGGAATTCTTTAAAATTAGAGTAATCCAATGGAAGCATTCTGTGGATCAGTGGACCCAATATAAACAGGAACTGCCAATGGCTAATTTGGCTTTCTAACTTTCACCCTGACTCAAGTTGTCATAGTATTATTTTGTCAAAATGTAAAACAAAAGGGCTAATTTTAGCCCACAGTTTTAAAAGAAAACCTGCATATTTCCTATTATACCTCCCTCAAACAACTAAATCAGAGTAACAAATAATTAGAGTTACAAAATCTCAGCTGGGGTAAGTCTGAAACAGCAAAGACACACGAAATACAAATTTTTGCAAATCGCATTCCAAACCACATGGCGAAGTGGCTTGAAATGCGATTCCAATCAGATTTCTACAGATGCATCTTCAGTCCAGACACTCTGGTAGTTTAAATCGGACATTGGGACGCCTTTTGCGTCATTCCACAGATATTGTTCACCTGAATGGAGTGTCTTTGACAGACATGACAAGGGCTTGACGGCCACTGACCAATGTCCCGCGGCACGTTTGAAAATTTGCATGCTACTCTTCATCACTGAGACATGCTCCCACCAGTCACTGCTTTACAGACGGCACCAAACCTCTCGCTGCACAGTGAAGCCTGCCGTGACTGCAGCACGGGAACCATAATGTTCATTGATCTGGTTCATACCTGAGTCTGTCTGGTGCTGCCGAGTTCAGCACCACAACTTGACAGCATACAAGCAGGTACTGATACCTGTGTCGTTACCACCTAACCCATGCAAATACGCCAGTACAGAGTGGTGATGTCCAATGTGATCACTTGCAAATGACAGTGCAGACACTCGGTCTTAAATATCCAATTTTAACTTTTTCCTGCTGTCTGAACAAGGCCTGAGAGAGCAGCCAATAGGAACACACACTCTGTGAAATGAGCCCTGATTGGCAGAAAAGTGCCGGTCACGATCTTCGTTTTCTAAAGCCTGAATACAGAGCCAAGGAAAGGTGCAGAATTCTAGTGTTCTTTCAGAATGCCCAAATTAAAATATGTTCAACAGTTATTAAGGAATTTTTGCCCAATGACACCAAAAATAAATTGCCTACCACAGCTTTAATGTTTGCTTTTTTTTATGTTGTTCAGATTGTCTTTTCAGGCTCCCATCATCATGAATGGGAACATTTACTTGACCATATTGTCATTTGCGTAACTGCTGTGCTTTTCTTTATAATATACCAGAAAATGTCTCTAAGAAAGGAGCATTTTGGTAGACTACCAAAAACACATGGAAGAAAGCTCTCACTGTACAGTGTTCATAAAGAAAAGCTGAGCAGTCAGTGTGGGGAGTAACACTTCCCTCCCTCGTTAAAGAGCAGGAAATTAGAGAAACACGTTACTCTCAGGGAAACCGAGAGAACCTACAGAGCTCACCATCATATCACACCTTTTGTATTTGTCAGATGGATTATCACATTATTATATTCACAGTTTACCCAACTCCCTGGAGAGCAAAGAAAATATGCTGCTGCGAGGCTCATTCTGCCAAAAAGGTTACCATGACAATGAGATAATACTCCTTTTTTTCCCATTAGTTTCAGTATTTTCACCTCTCCTTCACTTTTTCTTCGTGTATAATAACTTAAAAACCAAAACATTTACTGTTACCATTGTTACATCTTTGAGTAAGGATGCTGTTATGTATTTTGTGGAACTTTTTTCCACGTTATAAAACAATCAAAGACAGAGCAACCTTTTGTACCTCTAAGGTAGTCACTGAAAGCTTGCTTTCACACAGCAAATTGGTTATGTGACGGTGTCCTTCTTAGCGCTGGCGATAAAAATAACTTTCTCATATCAGCATGCACTCAGTCTGAAGCACTGTGAGGACATCATGTAACAGGGAGGGAGGACAAAAGTGGTTCCACCCTCACACAGACAGTCACACAAGGAATGAATGAATTGATTAGATTTGTTTGTGTCGTCTCAGAAGGGAATGACCCCATTTGATGTCATCTTCTTGTACCGACGCATCACACAGAAAACAATTTCAAACCCAAGTAGAGCCACGAAACTTGAAAGGAGCGATCATGTGATTCGGTATGTCACTTCCAATGAGAAAGTAAAATGAAAAGACAATCAGATCAAAGCAGCAAAGGCATAGCTAGACTTTTATGTCTTATCTTGTTCCCATGTACATAAAAGTATTTGACATCATGCAGTTTGTTTTTGCCTTTTTCCCACACAAATGCAGTTTAAGGTCACTGAAAGGGGATTTTTTTGGCAAACTTTGTAACTCAGGTTGCAGTGTTGATGTTCAGACAGGCAAAACATGATTTTTTCACATAAATGCACAGCCACTCCTTTACTCCTGTTTTGGAACATATAAATTATACAAAGGTGAAAATATAAAAAATAATTTCCCTGTTACACAAAGTAAAGGATTCATTCAATAACAAAGCATTGTACATTTTATATAACTCTGATTGTTCCATATCTGACCTACTGCTTGTTAAACATATACTCAGTCAATTTTCATTTGATAAAAAGAGCCATAAGAATCACAAGTAAAAAAACGATACAGAGATCAAACAAATCCTTTATTCCTTTAGTTAAAATTGTTGAAATTTCATGAATTAATAGATTACAGTAAATACAAAGGCTTGTGAGCCAATAAAATAACAATGTTGGTACCGTGTGGCATCTCTGGGTCATCAGAAATCAAGATTTTCTGTAGTGATGGTTTAAACTTTACAGAAACTGAGAGCGGCCGTGGTCACGTGTGTCTTTTCTCATTCTGTGATCTTGCGATCTCGTAATCATCTCATTATCACAGGATAAATTAATGCATTATCACAAGATAACAAAACTTGTTTTCCTGTGATAACGGGAAAATTCATCTGATTATCTCACCATCATCAGTCTTCATCTCAAGATTACAGGATGATTATGGAGAAATTTAAATCAAGTGTCTGGTTTATTATCACACAGCTTCACGATCAAGCCACTGTCAGAGAGGATTCATAGCTGAACTGTAAGGAAAGGTATAAATATGTAGTTTTTTCCCTGTTACTTCTATGTAAGGATCACAAGGATAACATGATGTTTGTGATAATCAAAGATGTTGACCAACTCCCATCTTGCTATAGCAACTGATCCAATAAGGCCATTATTATAATGGCAAAGACAAAGACATTAAAGCCATACGGTTTTTCGTGAGACTTGTCTGTCTCACTGTGTGACCCCGACAGCATCTCCATGTCGACACTTTTCAGCACCAGTCCTGATAAAACTAATAGTAAAGACGAAACAACCTTTCATTTTGAAAACAGACTTTGTTATCCCGTAATCATGGAAAAACTTTTTTTTTTATCTCATGATAACACGTTAATTTATCTCCTTATCACAAGAAAACAAGCCGTTATCCCGTCATAATGAGATGATTGTTGATCTCGAGATAACAATGAAAACAGGAGCACCCATGGCCGCTCTAGGCTTCCGTAAAGTTGTCTACAGGACCTTTAATTTTAATATTTCACTTAGCATGTCTGGCTAGCAGCTGTACTTACCATTCTAATTAGCATTAATTACAAAGGAAGAGGATGAATGTGGTAAACACTGACAGTATGTTAATGGAAACAACTTCTGTGGCTAAGTATAGTGTTGCCATGTGCAGCTTGTTAAACTGTAATCAAACTAAATGACACCTGTCCTTACAGACTTCATCAGGTATGTGACCGCGTCACACACATAAGCTTCCCTGTGACCTCAAACAACAGCGCGCACACACTTGACAGGTGTCGGTGAAGGCTGCAAACAGCTCAGTTTCCTCTGACTTCAGCCGCTCTTCCAGTCCTCCTTACTATGACAGATGACAAGACGCTGCGACACACATACACACACACACAAACTCATTAACTGTATCACAACAGTGACCCCAGCTGGACAGTAAAAACCCTGAGATCTGAGCCAAAGTCAGGGTTTGTTTTTGACAAAAATACTCTCTGCCCCTCCTGCAGCGGTCACACCTCTAACCCTTTTCATCACTTCAGCAAGAGGAGAAAAAAGAAGCTCAAGTTACGGCTTTTTGCCCCGGCGCTGCACAGAATCTCAAGATGAAGGACTGGACAGAATATTTCAGTGTCACAAAGAGCGTCTGACTGTCCGTCTGCAGACAGTTTTATTCTTACTTTGCCTGCCATTTTGGTCTTTTATTCACAATAGCTTGCCCTGTTGAGACATTCTGCTTTGAGCCATGCAGTACAGCCCTCACTTCTATATGTGATGCTTAAAATGAAAGCAGTATGTCTCTTTCTTTTGTACGATTCTAAAAAAATTTATCCTGAACCTTTTCTTTTCTCTAACGGGGAACAAAACAGTCCTGCCGACATAAATCCCTCAGTGTTAAGCACAGATATTTATAGCCTAGATATTTCACATTTGTGAAAAGCTGATAACCTCGTGTAAATAAATAAACGTCAATACGTTTGGTGACACAATGCTGGCACATGCAGGCTCGACACAGCTATGTCAGCAGCAGGGTTGTGGAGACCTTCGAATGGCGTCCAACTCATGTTAAGCTGTGACATTTCTCCATTTGGAAAACATTTTTACAGATATAAGCTTTTGCTAAAGGGTGTTATTATTAGAAACCAGATAAAAGAGGGGCTTAGAAAGGACTTTAGCTAACCTCAGCAGCTGGAGAGCTCAAGAGTTTCAATGCATATGATTGTCAACAGTATGAGGAGCAGGTCAGGAGTGAAGAGGTCAGAGTGAGCGCGCAAACGATGGGAGAAAATGGGCATGTGTGCCGTTGGTTGTTTTACCCAAAAAGAGAACAGCAATCCTTGGGTTCAGAAGGAAAAAAAAATTAAAATAAAGCTGCAGTTGGTAACTTTAGGGTAAACATCAATAACTTTTTTTTGCTCTATTTGGAAAAAAAAATGTCATAATATTCATAGACTGCTGGTAGTAAGTGACGTGGTCTGAGAGTATCGTGAGATCTGTGTTTTCCCATCATGCCTTTGTGTTCATGATTGGTGAAAATCCTATCACTACCGTTCTGTTTGCCCCATCTCTGTACTCTCTGTCCTGATTGGCCGGTCTATGACGTGCTTCTTAGTGACAGGTGATGTCACTACAAGCTGATTAGCTGCTCGTGTCTTACGGTCTGACTTGCCTCTGCCGACAACAGACTTCTGCTCTCTGAACTCTGACCCTTCACCTCTCAGGTCAGCGGCACTCACGCAGGTTATTTGGTGCCACCTTGTGGCCGTAGAGGCACTTTGCAGTTTGCTTGCTGTTGCACTGGTACACACAAACATCCACAACAGGAGCAGGATAACTTTGTGCTTCCTGCTTTTCCCGCCCTAGAATTTCTGTCCAGTGAATGAATGACCTTACCACACACCAAAAGAATTTTAAAAGTTGAAAAAAAATAAATAAATCAACACTGTGTTTGGTGCGGACAAGAGCAAGTGAACCAGCAGGCTTTCCTGGTCAGAATTAACCCTAAGAATGCTTTTGCACCGGAGCTGTTTGGTCGGCTTTAAACAAACCCGGGTTTGTTTCCTCGGATAGTCCGGTCTATTTTGGGTGGCGCGAAAGCTCATTCAAACTCTGGTCTGCTTGAAGACAGGGGTCGAGTGAACCCTGGTGCGGTTTATTTGGTCAGTGCCCCTGAGCAAGGCACTGGCATAAAATCTAAAGTTTGTCCCGGGCACTGAACTGTGGCCACTCCTTCCAGCAAGTGTAGATAAGATTAACTACAAATAGGATGGGATAAATGCAAAGGATGAATTTCCAAGGGGATCAGTTAAATTATTATTATTATAATTATTATTATGATTATTTGTGGTGTAAAAGCGAGGCATATCAAGTTAAAAAACCAACAGAAGGAAGTGGAGCAGAACACAGTGCATCATGGGTAAGAGAAGAGAAGAGAAACAGTATGCTTGTGGAAAGCATCGAGCCAACGACCACGTTACTGTGCAGT
>JAQFJA010000017.1:12721528-12732230 GCA_029874485.1 Naso brachycentron
ATGACGATGGCACAAAATGTCAGGAGCGAAACAGCTGACTGAAAGACTCATAAAACTGAAAGCAAGCATTCAGATGAAAAACCAATGATAAAACATTAAAATGTGGCGGAACTTTCATGTTTTGCAAGAGGCTCTGATAGTTTTATTAGTTTACAGTTTCATAAAAACTCCTGAGACTTTTTGACGCATGTGGGATGTTCCACAGCCTGACGGCAACATTCAGACACAAAGTCTTCCTTGAAGAGTTCTTTTTCTGTGGTAAAATATTTCAAATGACATGCATTATAACCTGTTGAGGCTATTGGGTAATTTCAGTACCTTTGTTTTTAGAAAATTATTTTCAAATTTCAAACTATTTTTCTTTTTCCATTCCTTACCATCATTGTGCAGTGCTGCATCACGGCAACGCACCTCTAAAAGTACCTTTAAAAAAATAATTTTTGAAAATATCTTTATTTTGTCTGTTTTATGACTAAAAAGCAAACAAACAAAAACATCACAACCCCCCAACAGGTATCACAATGCATACCATAAAGGGTTAAATAGAAAAAACAATTAGAATGTTTGTTCTTTCTGCTGCAAGTGTTTTGCTCATTGATTCGCTGAAGTTACTGGTTCTGTCAATAATTCTCTTATTTTGTGATTGAAACATCGAGTTAACAGAGTCACTTGCTCTTCTAACAACAATCATTGACTACGTTCACTTTCCTTTCACTGTAAATCATCTTCCTGAAAGCAGCTGAACTTTTCCACTGTGGTTTATCACCTTTCCAGTGACGACAGCATAGACTGAGACAATCAAGTTACACAACCTTCATCACTGAACCGAGAAGACACATTTCAGACCACCTTCTGGAGTGAAATGTGCGTCAAACGTCCCATTAAAAAAAAAAAAATCTAATCATGCACGCAGAAGGCTTCATTTGCGTATATTCATCACAGCTTGGTGCAGAAAAGTCCATTTATCGTGTCAACATGGCTGCGAGAGAGGCTGCAGGAACAAAGGTGTTAAAGAAAAAAAGTCACCACACCTTTCTGTGTAAAAGTGTTTTCTCAGAAGCTGAACTTCTTTCTTGTTTTCCGATGTGGGTGGCAGAGACATGCACACATCTAGAGATCGAAGCTAAAGCGCATCCTCCACACACGTGACTGTGGTTTACTTTCCATTGAGTTTGTCCCCCAGTGCTTTCACTGTGTATTCAGTCGAATCACACTCTGCAGAGTGACAAATCCGAGGTGCTAAAAGGTTGAAAATGACCCTTTTTACATGAGAGTTTTTGCCTTTTCTGAAGTTTCATATTCTCATTTTATCAAGCAACCCGTGGCCGCGTTCACCTCTGCAGCTTTGGGTCAGCATTTAACTCTGCAGGGTGAATTATGGGGCACGCCTGCAGTTAAAACTCTAAATCTTATGCAACCCAGTTCTATCTCAGTGACAGCTGAACTACTGTTATGCCTTGAGGAGGAAGATTACAGCAGCCGGGAAGGCAAAGAGAGCAAACAGAGGGAGCGAGAGAGACACTACAGAGTATCTGTCATAAAAGTTTAGTGAGTGTGCAGGAGATGGAAGGTGTGTGTGTGTGTGTGTGTGTGTGCACGCAGCGCTGAAGGCTGCAGATTTGTCCTCGCATGTGCTGCAAACATTAACAGTTGGACTTGAACGACTGTGCTGATATTAACATACATATGCGTGTGTGTTCTTGCCCACGCGTGTGTGTCTGTCGACATGAACGAGCCTCTTGCCCCCACAATGAAGCCCGACTGGAGGCCCGAGTCTAATAGCAGCACTTAACTTGAATCCACCACAGGAAGTTGGCTCATGTGCATGCATACACACACAAACACACACACACACTCAGTCAGTCCGTCGCTGACAGCCAGTGGATATTTGTTGGCGACACCGTGGCTGCAAGGCTCTTTACAGCTTAGCGGCCAATTGTTGTTCACCCAGATACACACACACACACACACACACACACACACACATACACACACACACACACACACACTGCGAGCTCAGAGCTTCAGTTGTTATCCTGAAAGGCAATCCTGATCCCTCTGCTACACAGTAGGACAGACACACATAAAAAGAGGAATTAGTGCGGTCTGACAGCTCACTATGCCGCATCGCGTTTGTGCGTATGCGTGCGTTGGTGGCAATTATGTGTGTGTGTTTCTGGGAGTGTGTGTTTTGGGAGGATGCATGTGTGTAATAATATTGTAAGAGTTCAGTCAAAGCATTTGAGTGCAGATAAAACGAAATTTTAAAATGAGAAACGAAAAACTTCATTATAAGTACAACTCTTGTTCACATACTGATGATCTAATTGTTTTTATTTCAGCTCAGCTTTCAAACTTAAAGACGAGCTGAACTCAGAAATGCACAATCAAATCTTTTGGAACATTTCCCTGCTCCTTTTTTAGTCGAACTTAAAAATATATATCAAAAAAATAACAAAAAATGAATTATTTCATCTTTTTAAGTTAAAGTTTGCCAAAAGATGGAACTTCCATCTTTCATTTGAAACAAAACTCCTGGATTTCTGATGTAGGCATCGACTCGGGCCGTTATTGGTTCAGTCATTTTTTAATTCAACCAATTATATCACTCCAGTCCACCTGTCAATAGAAATATAGCAGCACCGGGACGAGACGACGACATCGGTCTAGTCTTTCTGTTGTGAGGCGTCCTAGATGCAGCGTCGGTTGTTGTCCATTACGACGCACTACGCAAGATAAAACAATCGATTTCCAAGCCAACCCAAGGCCGTACGTTCCCAGCTGGGCTATTGTGCAGTCTGACCTCGGCATTAAAGCTGCTAAGACGCCGGTTTAATGAGGAAGCCAGGCTGAAACACAGCAACATTGATGCGTCTTTAATTTAAAATGAATTCATGTGGATGCAGCCTTAGTGATCACTCCCTCCCCGATGTCATGAGTGGTCATTGTGTTCCTTTAAAGTGTTACAATCCAAAAGAGGCTGAGAAAAAGCTGTTAACTAGCAAATTTGGATGGCTATGAAAAGCTATGTAATACAGGAACAACACACTGTTTAAATTTTTTTAAAAAAGCAGCAAAAAAAAGTCCAAAATGTGAGAAATAGTGTCTAAATAACATTTTAATGGCCTTGAAAAGTTGTATTTTTTGCATGCTGCCACATTCAGTTGATGCGTGAGGAAAGTCGTGTCTTTATTTTAAGCAGAAGCACCTTCGACATGCAAAGCACAAAAGGCAAATCTACATGTAAGAATCAATTTTCTTATTCTGGCCAGATTTGCAAGCCAACTTCTCCTTTTTCATAGCCACTATTCACCCCAGTGATATTACGTGTCTCTTTACCTGAATGGTGTCATTCAGACGCGGATCAAATTATTCAAATTACAGCACAAGGAAGGAGGGTGAGGACATTTGCAAGTCAAATGTGCCCACGCAGATATAACTGGTGCCGTAGAGAGAAAAGTGATGAAGCCCACGATAATACAAGACGCACTCACACTCTTAAAATCCACTCAGCTGTGAAAAACAGGAAGATGTAAACCTGTTCAGCCGAAGCCCGTCTTCTTAACCGCAAGCTGACCATTGTGTCAACGTGTGTGTGTTGAGAAACAGACCGAGTTCAGAGGAAGAGTTACAGGCTGATGTTTCTTCATCCAGTCTGTCTCCGGTGCCATTGTCCTTGTAAGCTGCAGATTGCTTGAAAGGAGAGCGTGAGATCATGTGGAACGAAAGCTGCCAAAGAAGAAGATATGATCAACCTGTGTGCCATTCGGCTCCATTAAAAACAGATTCCCGCTCTCCATGGCTCAAAGCTAATGATGCGTCAGGTTATACGTGGAGGTTTAAAGACTGTAACTAAGATGCGCTGCTGAAGTGATGGTGTGAAATACTGAAATACACTTCAGGCCTTCAGGCATGTGTTTGTATTTAATTGAATTTTGCCTTTAGTAAACTCTTAACGAAGACACTGGCACACGAGGGGCATCATTTCTTATTTTATGGGTTTGTTTTGACAGCACAGTCGGTGGCAAAGCTGGTTACCTCGTTTTGTAAACAATATAATGTTCATGAGATGCATCAATCATGGATAGTACCTCTCACACAGACTTTAAAATGGTGAATAAACTACATTTATGTTGCATTTAGTCAGAGCGACCACTCTAAAGCACTGCTGGCAGTGGCTGCCATGCAAGGTGCCACCTGCTTATAATGAGCAATCATCAATTTGACTGTCACACAACAATGGAAGAAACATTGGGAGCAATTTGGGGTTTTGGTTTCTTGTCCAAGGACACTTCAACAAACAGGCTGGAGGAAAAAGGAATCAAATCACCAAACGTCTGAGAGTGGACGGCCGTTTCTACTTCCTGAGAGTCACAGCCGCCCCGTCACACATTTTTTTAGAGTTGAGATCAGCGCTTCCCTGGAATTTTGGCCAATATTTTCCTGCTGAAAATATCTACAGACACCTCGAATTGTTAGCATTGAGCAGTGCTTTATGCACTGTAACGAAAACCTTCCCCAAACCTGAAAAATAATCTCGACAAGGTACTGTTGTCCCAGATCACGCACTGCAGTTTTGCACTTACAAGAAATGACAATGTTTTTTTGTTTTTGTTTTTTTGTTTTACAGATGTAGCGAGGAGCACGTCAGCTAGCCAGCAGACGCTCACGCTAGCTAGCACGCTAACGGTACCAAATCATTACAGACCCAACAAACATTACTGACGGCAGCTCTCTGACAACAGTATATACACGTAGTTGTGCTTAGTGCAAAAACATTATTCGGCAACTTTCTCAGTCACGAAGTCAGTATTGCAACACTTGGCTGTAATTGCCTGCTGCCATTTTGAAGGTTGGGAAGTTAGTGTCATAGCCTTCGACGTGTCACCAATGTGGCGTTCGTTAATGGTGTGAAGTGTTCATCGTTCCACACTCAATTTTTGGACCATCTTGAGGTGCGCATACTTCTCAGCGTGAATGCACTTTGCGCACTCATGCACTCAAAATACAAAGTGTTTAGCAGAGAAGTATGCGATTTGGAACACAGCCAGTATTACTGTTGTTCTGCTGCTAACAGTATAACATTTGCCTTTCACTTTAGTATGTGTTCATCCACCTGTCTGTAAGTGCATTAGCATTAGCATAGCATTATCACTAATGACTATTTATTTTATTTGACAACTCCTGATATTCCATGGTAGTGATTAATTCACATTTTCTTGGCGGAATTTGTTGGAATTTTGTTAAAATTTCATCTAAATGTGCCAAAAGTTGTGTCGTCTCACGTAAAGTCGGCTCTTGTAACATAATTGTTTTGTTTTTTTTCTCCAGTGGTTTCTGTCTTTTAATGTTATTACGGCAGGTTGTAGTTGAGCGTTGTGGCAAAGACATCAAGGCTTCCCAAATCAGACCCAACAGCGTGTTTGACCAAAGATTTTTACTACCAGTGAGATTATTTCCTGTTTAGATAAAGTCATGTTATATAAATGTAATATCAGACAATTTTTTAAATTAATATCTACTTGTCTGAGAATAAAATCTTCATTTATGCAGAGAAATACAAGTGTTTAATGCTTTCATGTCTGCAAAGCACCTTGTAAACTTTTGTTTTGAAAGGTGCTTTACGAATTAAGTTTATTTTTATTATCTTTGCAGAGAGAAAATGATTTAAACTCTCTCAGGATGGAGTGAGACAATGCTCAGTATTCATGTGTCTGGCCCACTTCTCTGCATTTAACACAGGAACTGGTAACATCTTAGACATTCTAGTATTACATTGGTGTAATATCGGAGTGCAGGTGAACTCAAACCACTTTCAGCCTTGAAGTGTACTGTGGCTTTCGCCTGTTGTTTTTGACAACTCCAAATGTCTCGTTAGTTCAAAGCGTTAACCACAGACGGCATGCATGTACATGCTGCAAAGGAAATGGCAAGATGCACCTTCTGTCCTGTTTTAGACAGTGGTGAGCACTGATGGTTGTTGTTCATCAACGTGCACACTGATGTCATTTCTTAAAATGATGTTAAATCTGATTTGTTATATCTTTTTCCTTTTTGTGTCCTCTTGTCTCTCTGACAGTGCCTCTCGGTTAAAACTCTCCTCTGTGCTCGATGCTCTCTCTGCTGGAGGAAATTGATCTCTTGAGTCTGTCAGGCAGCTATGAGAGCGCTGCGAGCCACGGCGTCTTGTTACCATTCACAGGTGCGGCACGCTGACAAGCTGATGATGACAGCTGAGCCAAGCCAATGTGTGTGTACGTACGTGTGTGTCCGTTCTGTGCACATGACGGCACGTATGAGTGTGTGCTCCCCCGGCCTGAAGACAGAAATTTGTCAATGGCTGCAGAGATTGTCGGCATACCTGGGATTCCTCCAGATTCCAAACAGCCAGTGACAAGACAGGAGGGAGAGGGAGGCAATTAAGAGAGCGAGAGAGGCTTTCTGCCAGAGTTATCCGCTCCACAGCAGGCACAGGTGCAGTATTTCACAACATAAAGGCTCCTCTGTTTAGTGAACCACGCCACTTTACAGCCATGATATATGGAGAATGCTTCGAGGCAGCAGAGACAAGCAGTGTTGGGATGTCAGTTATGTGGAAAGAACCAAATTATCATGGCTGGAAGTGAGGGCTCCGAAGCTCCAAAAACCCTACTGATGGTCACAACTTACGACGCTGCCTCAAATCCATGTAGGATTTTAGAAATTGATCAGTTTCATTTGTCACAGGATGAATTATGTTGTTTATTTAGGAGGTGCATGAAAGCCTAATGAAAGGTTAAGCTCAGTTGTCAAGGGTGAATAAAAATAGCAACATTTCCTGAAACATATTTGATGCACATTTTGAAATACGGCATTTGAAATGGCAAATAAAAATGGCAAAATTTGTGAAAAAAAATCTGCTATTTCGCAAAAAAGAGGTGGATTTTGCCTTTGTCGAAAATGGCAGATGGAAGCAGCTGTTTCGAATTAATTGTGACGTAGTGAATGTTTACCTGCTGTTTCTGCTGCTGAAAAGGAGTCGGCTGGTAGGCTAATGTTAGGACAAAAGGCTGATTCCACCGTCTATCTGGATATTCCCCAAACATGTGAAAACATGGCCGATAACAACGACATGAGTGGAGCGACGCTGAAAACAAAGTTTTTCTAGATCTCATCCGAAGAACAAAATGTCAATTTTAGATGGAAAACAGCAAAAGAAAGCTGCCATGTTTTGTTTCTGCAACCTCGACTTCTACTGTTTACTACAGCAAAGCGTAATGTTGCCTATAGCGCCATCTTCTGACCAAGCTACGCTTTACAGACCAGTTGTTGGAGACAACTCGCATGTTCTGTTCTGCAAGATTTAAAATATTTGCTTAAAATTTGCTTCAGATTTCATGGCAACATGGCTGTTGTTGAGGTTTTTTGAAGTTATTTAATGCCAAACTGACATTAAATTTCATTTGTGCAGAGGGAACAGTGCCTGCAACATGTAGCCTTACACTGCATGTGACTTATTGGGCAAAAAATCTGAAGAACATTTGACTTTCTTTGCTGCAGTGACAGGTTTGCTGAGTGTTGGTGTCCCTTCAGTTCCAGTGGTCACACAGGCAGTTAACCTGCTGAGAGGCTGATGGTTTTACCCAAAGCTTGGTCCTTTTTATGCTTTCCTACATTACAGAATGACCCCACAGGCCCTGTCTTCCACTTGGCGCAGTTGTCATTTTCACACGCGGCGCCCACATTGACTAAGACTACAGCCACATTATGGCGTTTTATATTTAAGTGAGTCCTAAAAACACAAATGATCCCTGTTCATATGCGTGTTTTAAGCAGCTCTTATCTCCAGCCTTGTGGCCTTAAAAAGCGTATCACATGACCATTCAACATCCATGAGATGTGGATGTAGCCTAAAAAGTAAATGTACTTTTGCTCATCTGTGTGCCTATGGGACTGTTGGTCTTAAAATTAGGTTCGGTCAGGTGCAGTGATTGTTATGTCCGAAACACACCAATTAATTAAGAGACTAAATCCTACCTCTTTGTGCCTTGCACCTCACTTTGCGCAAAGTTAAAGTGGACTTGGACACCTTAACTGAACTAGCACTGTGCGCTTTAGACTAGGAGCTACAGATATTCAAAATAGATCAAATAAATCTCTTGTGCCGCTGCAGTGAGTGCATTTTGTCCTGATAAAGATTCACATGTAAAAGACAGTTCAAGGACAAATTTAAAAGAGAAATACCAGCTACTAACTGTAAATATGTGTTTACAAAACGTACCGTACGTGTTATCTCCAACTCACTGCCGGCCACCAGACAGAGATTGCCTCATTGCAGGGACCCCAGAGCGAGAAAAAACAAGCCGCACACTTAACATGTCATTTCACTGCGAGGCGTCTTAAGAAGTAGCGCTGCAGCTGGGCCGGGGCCAAAAGCAACAGAATTCCTTCAGCTTGGAATGCTGGCTTGATTAAAATAGAAAACAGAGTCTCGCTTGAGCTCATTTGGTGCAGCAGTGTGGCACTTTTCTGCAGGTTAAGTTGCCATGTCTGCCATGACAGAGGAAGGACTCGACCTTTTAAGTCCAGAAAACTTATTAAAATCAGCTTTTAAATGCAGTTTTTAATATTGGTTACATAATCATTCATATTAAATAAGCTACTAAGAGTGTGATGTCTCAGCTGCTCACCCTTAATCACCTTAATGTCCTATAACGGTCAAAGCAACGGTCAAAATCAATGCCAGAGTGTCCAAGGTCTCATGAATGCACCGCCATTAACATTGATTTTCCTTCGCCCATGCTGACACACACTCTGGATGAATAACACACATGGGAGTGCTTGTCCCTAAGGAATTTTGTGTGTGCAGGTGAGTGCATAATGATGTATTTGGAGAATCTTTGTTTTTGTATGTGTTTGCCCGAAGAGGAAGTTCCTGTGGTGAGACGGCCCTAAGCTGAACACACACGCGCGTACACAAACCACTGGAAAAGCTCTGGAAAACAACTTCCTGTGGTCACCTGCGCTCAATGACCCTGAAGAAAGAGACCCTTACAAACCAAAACTCACTGTCTCTTCCACACACGCGAGCACACACACATACTGTAGGCAGTTGACAGGGTTGTAGCCAGGTTTTGGCTGTGACACACACGGAAAGGAGGATGAATGAGGCCCTCAGAGAACCTTCAGCGCGACGGGCTGGAGAGCGAGGGAACGATTCAACCCAACAGTCCTTTAAATCTCCTTGACATCCTTGAACACGCATCCATTTTTAACTTAAGTCTTCACACAAAAGCAATATCTATGAGTTTGGGGAACTTCACTCCCTGCAAGTGACAATGGCGTTAATTCATGAAACACATCAGTAGGCCTGTACAGGTACAGTGATTAAAATCTGCCTGAAATGACTACATGCAGCCAATTGCTGGGTCAGATTACAAAAATTTGTCTCTCTGGCACAAAACAGTTTTCCTTTTTTTGACACTTTTGGATGGATGTCTGTGAGCAGGTTCAGTGGCTGCATTCCAGACAGAAAGTCAAAGTGGTTTCGTGATAAATATCTGTAATTTGCAGGAGGAAAAGGCGAGACATTATCTCACTCTAAGGAAAATAATACAAACTTGTAAGATTAATTAGTTTTTATGTGCTTAAATGAGCTCAAACTGTATTTTTTTAATGAGAATAAACTGATTTTGCTAGCTAGCACTTTTGTGTGTGTGTGTGATGTTAGCATACTTAGTCTATTTTTTTAAGTTAGCATTTTGTGAAACATATTCTTTAAATGTTTGAGTGACTTTTAGCTAGGCTAACTATTTAGCCGTTGATCTAGCTAACAATAGGCTAATAACTTTGTCCTCTAGGCCTACCTTGAGCATTTAAAGTTTATAAATATCAATGACTTTAAGCTATGTGTTCTGTGTATTAGCTACAAATTTGTATGTTTGTATTTCAGCTATTAATAAAACTTTTTATCAGACTGTTACCACTTTTCCACTAGGTGTCAGTTTGGATACTTTTGTTAGTCAACTTGCGTGTAGCCTACGTAAATAAACTGTATGGGGGAGAAAAGTAGCGGCCTGTTACAGACAGAGGCTTATAAACTATAATAACATAAAATGTTTGTGTCAATTTTAAGTTCTAAGCCTTTAATAATTAAATAGAATTTTATTCATAGTTTGTTTTTATTTTCTTGTGTTTGGCAAATAAAAAACAAACCCAACACCCCCCTCTATTTACGTGGAATGGTTCGGTCCCGCCCCTAAACGAGGCGCGTGTTTTCTATGCGGAAGAGCAGCGTCATTTCTCTAACCAAAGACAAATCTTGCGTCTGAAAACGTGAAGAAAGGAGAGAGAAGAAACGGCGACGGTTTGTAACATAAATGTTTAAAAATGAAGGTGGGTTTTGTTCGTCAGTGGTGGAAGTTAATCACTTTTGGCAGCTGTTGCTCCCCTGACATTAGTTGCTTTATATCTTAGCAGAAATGTTGAAATGTTTACATTTCACGCCACTTTAGTCGTCATTTAACAAATACACGCAGAGTATTCGTGAATATTCGTGAATTCGTGCTGAATCAGTTGTCCCTGCTGCCTCTGGTGTCAGGTCCCACAGATGCTATGTCCCCCCTCCACACCCCCATCATGAAGCAGCCCCACTCCCAGGTGATACAGGTGAGCAGCACCGTGATTGTTGAGTAATTGCAGGGGATCCGTAGCAATGTATTAT
>JAQFJA010000017.1:12744419-12758643 GCA_029874485.1 Naso brachycentron
AATGCAATAGAATCAAATTTTTGTCGTTTTGATTTATCAAAAGATCATCCAATCTGAGTTATGAGAGGAAGCTCATCAGGGATATATGGTCTGTAGTTTCTAAAATGATTCAAATAATAACTAGACACTTAAGTCAGACATTGCTCTGGCTCATAAAGGGGTGCTGGGTTTGATATTTCCATTTCTTTGTGTGTGGGAGCTGCCATGAGGCCATGATGTAGTGTTGAAATGACAAAATAAGAACTTGTTTTAGTAGAAATCATTGGTAACATTAGCAAACCAAGCTAACTAGCGTCAGCTAACTGGGTTGGAGCCTGATAGCCTAACTTGCTACCCTGAGCTCTGTGAGAATAGTGGAACAGCATGATGAATTCCCCCAATGTTGAATATTTAAACAGCAGATATTTTAGAAAAGGAAGTTGTGGTAGGCATGATTAATCGATGATCAATAATTCATCATTAAGGATTTTGTCAATCATGTGAAATTTCTCTTGATCAAGCGCAAGTATGTAATAGAGGTGGTGATGCATCGGGTGAGTCTTGAAGCAATGCAACAAATTTTACAACGTGGCAGCAATGACACGTCTTACCAACGGGGCAATAATTAACTATTTTTAGTTGACAGAGAGAACGGAAATAATGATACTCAGCTGCCTACGAACTGCCGTAGATATTAATCATCAACATGAAGAGGTCAAGACAAAGTTTGGCGTGGGACTATTTCAAACTAAAAAATGGCAAAGTTCGTTAGAAAAACTCCAAAGCCGTGTGTAAGTACAATGCGACAACGACTCCAATGATGAAACACTTGAACAATGTTCATCCAACCCTGGGTAACGTCAGTGCATCATCTTCTCAACCTACCATCACCTCAGTCTTAGTAGGAGCCATGTTGCACGTTACATGACGTTTTTTGATTATTATCATTAGAATTAATGGGTTTTTTTAATTGTTTCTCAAAGAGGCTTAATTGTGTTTCAGGCCACATTTACACAGGAGCAGCTCTACTAATAACAGAAAGGTCTTTTGCATATTTAAAATATGTCCGCGTTTACACGAACAACCGAAAACGCTGTAGTATGCATGCTAGGCAAGTTGTCGGTGGTGTAAGTTTGTAGCAGCCAAATTAAAGAAATTCAGCGGTAGTCTGACATCTAAAATTATTCTACGAACACTTAAATTCACCTCAATAGGCTGTCGCCATATTCATCCTGCTTTTGGTGCACAGCTGGGAGTTTAATCAGAGTTTGGTAGTGGCTAGAGCCAAATTCATTGACATGTGCTAGCATTAGCATTAGCATCGTCACCACGTTCACAGGCATTCTGCTTGCCAAAAAGAAGGTTGTGGTTTCAAAAGATTCCACTCTGGAACTCAGTTTCAAACGTTTGCGTTTTCAGGGGCACCAGCACGCTGTTGTCACGTAAAAGGAAGGCCACACGGCAACAAAAGTGTTTTGTTTAGTGAGAAAACGTTGGCTCATTGATCTGTCAAAGCCTTGAGCTTGGCTGCTTTTGCGTAATGTTCGGCGCACATCTTTTTTAAGTTTTAACATCTGCGAATAAAGATTTAACTGAGGAAAAACACGCTGTATATTGTATTTTGTGTCAGAGGCATTTTTAATGCAAAAAAATAATGATTGATTGACAACTGGTCATTCATTTTCCTGATGATTGAATAATGAAATTACTTCAAATGCACCTTCTTAGAAGGATGAACATCTTTGGAGAATATACATGGTGTGAGGCAGTGGTCGCTCAACTGGCACAGTGAATAACACCCACTGGATTGAGGCTAAGATCATGTTTCCACTGACATGTCAAAAAAAGGTTTTATCTTCTGTTGAAAAATGTGCACGATAGCTTTCAAATTATAGCCTGAATTTAAGCCCTCAGTCAGCTTTAAAGATAGTGCTTGTTGGACCGTCCATCAGAGCCTGAAACCTTCCTTTCCGACAGCTAAATTGGGGGGTTGCATGTGAAAATGCTTGTAACTTTCCCAAATGGACAATCCGATCCCCACACCTACCCAACGCAGTCAGTGGACAGGTTTGTGAAGGTGAAGGCAGGGTTTGAACTTCTCTGTCCTGCTCTTGTTTTGCTTTGTTCAGGCTATTACCTGCATAATTTTTCACATATATAACCGTGTGCAACACCATGAGAGCCGGTCCAAAAAATGTAGAGAGGATAACTTTCACTTACAGACATGCAAGCGAACTTCTTGCCGTGTCTTCCACTGTGGCCATTCGGAAAAGGTATTAACAAGTTAGCGTAGAAGTTTGTTTCAACATGCCAACCCTTAAGGACAGAAGGAGAGATTCTGTGTCTAACGTGACAACTATCAGAACCCGGTGTTCAATTTACACTGGGAGGCAGGAGCAACACTTGATCCCTGAATGTCAAGAAGCAGCAGACAGCTTGTAGCTCCAAGGGCTTCACTGTGAACTAGCAAATGTTGTCTGGCACACAGAGGCTCTTCTCACAGTGCTGGTTGTGCTCAAGTCTCAGTCTTGAGGAAGGTCATCAGTCATTGTGATTTTTCTTCTCCTGATACAGGAAATGTTGTTTACAGGCTGAAAAATGATCCAAATATATCATGTCTTGCCAGAAGATGTAGCTGCAATATTATTGGGAGCTGTAGGAGCATGAAGATCAAGGCACTTCAACTGTTAAATCTGTACCTGCGCCAAGCCTCAACATACAATCTGTGGTTTGGCTTAGCAGCGTCTCTGAGTAAAGGGAATATGTGCAACTGGTGCCTCCTTGTGGTAAAACGTGCAATGACAATATTCTCACCAGGCAGGTTTTAAACATTTTACTCACTTATTACAGTCAACAAATAACTAATTATTGAGCAAATTAATGATTTTTTTTGGTTAAGCCCATATTTCCACCACCAGGGGGCAATCAAGATATTTTGGCTCCACTTAAATGGAGCTTTCATCTCATCCATTTCGCAAATGGTGCAGCTGTTCACATTCCTTCCTTAATGAGTTTTAAAAATTGATTTGTGACTTCTCATCAAATCCAATCAGATCAGTGTAAACTTAAATTTTGTCCAATATTTTGGTTCAAAACTAAATGTGCGCAAAACCAATGACATTCTCTTCAGTCTTGTTTCAAGCCTTCTTCCTTAGTGCTAATTAGCTAACATTAACATGCTAACATGCTAAAATAAGATTGTGAACATGATCTACATTGTACCTGCTTAACATGTCAGTGCTGACCCTAAAATGCTGACATTTGCATTTAGCATAAAGGGATACACCAACTTTTACACCAAAACCAACTTTTTTTCTGTTTATTTGCCTCCCTCCTGAGTTCCAGACAAGAAGATAGATCTCATTCTTTTTACTGTGTGTGCAGTAACAAGGAAGAGACGGGCAAAGCTTGCCCACCGCTAATTAGCTTAGCTCAAACAATGGTAGTCAGTGGGAAGTGCTAGCCTGCCTCCACCTGAAGTCATCAGAAAAACTTTCCAACAACTCTAAACAGTCCTGTGTACTTGTTGTTACTTGTTTACCATGTTATGTTATTTTTAGACTCAGATTCGCACTTTATGTAGTTCTTCTACTGTTTACTTGCACATATGCACCTTGTGGTTTACTTTCAGTACATATTTGATTCTAAAATGACATAAAGTGTGAATGTGAGTGTAAAAATAACATAACACTTCCCACTGTCTACCAGTATTTGAGTTAAGCTAATTAGCGGTGGGCAAGCTTTGCCTGTCTCAAGATCAAGATTCAAGATTACTTTATTGTGTCCCAAGGGAAATTTATCTTGGACATACAGGCTGCTACATAACACATAATACATAACATGAAATAAAATAGAGTAGTGCATAGCACACAAGTGCTGACAGTGCATTCATAAAGTGCATACATACACACATTGCATTATGATACAGAAACCCTCTGCTAATGGCCTGAGTTCAACAGGGTAACGGATAGTGGAATAAATGAAAAGTTGTACCTGTTCAAATATCTTTTCTTATTTTTTACTGGGACTCTGTAACGTCTGCCAGAGGGTAGCAGTTCGTAATCTGAATTCAAGACATGAGAGGGGTCTGCAATTATTTTCTTGGCTTGTCTAAGTACAGTTTCCTCAAATATTGCTTGGAGAGTGGGGTGCTCCCTCACGCCCATCACTTTCAATGCAGTGTGAGCTAGTCTGTTGATTTGGGACTTTAACTTCACAGTTAAATTACCAAACGAAACAGAGATTGCATAACGAAATACACTCTCAATCACAGCACGGTAAAAAAGAAACATCAGCTTCTGTTGGACACCAAACACCCTGAGCCTACGTAGAAAGTGAAGTCACTGCTGGATCCTTGTACACACACTATTAACATGGACATTCCAGGATAGATTACTGTCAATATGCACACCCAAGTATTTGTACGAATCAACCTGAGCAATATTGTTGTTTACCTCCTGCTTGTACACAGAGGTGTTTATTTCCATATCCATAAGACACAGAATGGCAGTGTCGTCTGAAAATTTAATAAAGGAAACACTAGGATGAGTGCTGATACAGTCATTGGTGTATACTGTCTCTTCCTTGTTACTGCACACACACTGGAACTCAGTGGGAGGCAAATAACCGAAAAAAAAAGTTGGCGTATCCCTTTAAAGTTCTGCTGTGCACCCAGTACAGATTTAGAGAGCTGCTAGCATGACTGCAGCCTTTTATTACCTTCTTTTATTTTTTATTATCTCAAAAAGGATCATCATAATGCAAGACAGACACATTTCTAATGAAGAGACATTTTGCACAAATAAAATGGCAGGGTGTAATTGAGACGTATAACTCTTCTTGAATAAAAAATATGAGCTTTAATTTAAGCTTAAACTAAGATTTAGAAGAACAAAACTGCTCGTTTTTCAGCAGATGGAAAAAGTTGTAACTCTCCTCAGGCCTACGCATAGAAAAACACTGTTTATCAGATTAACAGTATAAGTTTTTGTTCCAGTCACTTAATCTGATTAAGGGTTTGAGTTACCAGAACCGCATGTTTCTCAGTTTCAGATATATTTTCCACTTTGTTTCTAATTAATCAGATCATCACTTCATTTTGGGCTGCAACCTGGATGTTTTTTTCAGCTACTCTGGTACAATCTTGGGTAACAGTGAGCCTCTTTATGATCTACTGATTTTTCTGCCCCTTGACCAGTTCTAACATAAAATCAAGCTTTGAAACATGGGCGGCTGTGTATGGAGAGAGGGTCTAGTTAATAGCCTGAGGCACCGGGGTGTAAGGACACATCGATCTAGCCGAGACCGCAAAGCACTCTCAGAGAAGCACTAACAAGTCTCTGGCTTATATTTATCAAGCCTCTCCAAGCAGGACCGCTGAACTCGGATCAGTGGTTGGGTCACACCACCGTTTAAACTTCAGTGAAACTACACGAGTAAAATGGGTTACAAATCCCCGCTGTAGCATCGCTGACTTTAGGAGACACCAGACTGTAAAAATCCGATATCAGATCATCAATGAAAGCGGCTCTTTACTTCGGTGGAAACAGGGATGTTAAATCAATATTTTACAATATTTTGACTTGTATATTTTACAAATAAAACAGGAGTCTGCTCTTTAAAGATGATTCAACCATTCAACCAAAAATGGTCCCACAACGGTCTGTCACTCTGAGACTGAAGCAAAATCAGTGCTGCCTCCAGTGCTGTATAGTAACACAGTAGAAATACTTCATGTGTTTTTTTGGTTTGTTTTGTTTCGGTACCCGGTAATGTTGGATCATTGTTGGTTAATCACGTTAGGGGCGAGTGCAAACAGGTGCTCTAAAGAGTTTAGAAAGCTTTCTGAAAGCACTTTGTTCCAGCACTGTAATAACATTTTGTTTTATGACTGAGATGTTCTGTCCTTATGTAGACCAGAGGCTACATAAATGAAGAATAAACAGTTTTTAAAAGTCAATCTTGACGGCTTTTTACATGTACTTTTACTTTCAATGCTTAATCACATTTATATTCACTGTACTTTTAATACTTTTGTACAGCAAGTACTAGCCACTATAAGTCTTTTACTGAAGTAATATTATAATAGACCTTCAATTATCAATAAAAATAAACCTTCACTTTCACCAAAGTATCTTTACTTTTACTCCAGTATGGCTTTTGGTACTTTATACAAGACGAGCTGCCTCAAGCATGCAGTGCCTTTGCTTTATGCGGTCACAATTTTTACTTCATTATCATTTTTTCTCCTTTTTTACCTTGTTATGGTGCCCTTGTTGGTTTGTAAGTAAAATATTCCCTTTTTTTAATTGTTGGAAAAGACAAAAAAAGAAGATCATTAAGAAAAAAGGACTTACTTTGTCTGACAAAAAAGGCAAATTCTCTTTTTTTCTTTCTTCTTTTTTTTTAAAGCCCTTTATGGAAGAGAGAGGCTAAAGGTGACAATGAATTGACTCAGAAAAGCAAGGAAATCAAAAGGAACCCTAAGGTGCATAAAGACGGACGTGCTTGAACTGAAGTGAAGCTTTCAAGAGTTTTTTCTCTGATAAGAGCTTTGACCCAAATAGGTGAAGTGTGCTGAGCTGCTTATAAAACCACCGAAGTAGAATCTTAGAAGCAGTATTTGGCTCCATCTAGTGGACTCAGCATATAAGCTCTTCCAAAGCACACTTGCTGTGGAAAATGCAGTACAGGAAGAGAGATGTAGGAGTGTTAGTTACAAATGTCAGTTAATGTTAATAGTTTCAATGTAAACATGTTTGCAGGAGTGATGTGAACTGACGAGGATGTAGCAGACTTCATCAGAGAGGACGCCATCGTCTCATGAACCAAAAGGCGAAGGGTTGGTGACTGAATGTGCCGGGGATTTTTAGGAAACATGGAGGCTAATCAGGGCCAAAAAGCTCGACAGTGCACTGTTTCATAAAATGAAGTGCTTCACAGGTTAACAGTAAAGCAGTTAAAGCTGCTTCACTCAATATTTTTCTATCAACAATGGGTTCAATGAGTGTGTGTAATTCAAAAAGGGTCACTCGTGTTGCCTCACCCGCTGAAAATGAGCACCCACGTCTGCAGTTCCCCTCAGCTCTTCAGAGCGTTTTGGTTTTTCCAGCTCTTAACTGTATTCTGTTTTAGTCTCGCTGTGCTTTTATCTGATGTTTCCAGCAGCTGTTTTCAGGTAAAAAGCTCCGATAAATCCACTGAACACTACTGTGCTGTACTGTGAAAGGCAAAGGATCAATTACTGGAAAGATGGTTTGATTTTTGTGGACGTTTGTTACAAGTAGTTGTCGTTTGAGCATTATATTTCCAGCTCATTTCCTCTTTACTGAACTGTAAAGTGACGGCCAGGGGAGATAATACAAGAGAGAAAGGCAGATGAAGCTGGTTGAAGCACAGTTTCACACTGAGAGTGAGGAAGAAATGACAGGAAATGAGCCTGATGACTGGATGACAGTCGGTGTTACTGCCTCAGACATTATGTGGACACCTGTGATGAGCACAAGTGAAGCCATCAAAGGTCCAAATTACTTTAAGGCAATAATCTACTTTTGAAATTACGTATAATAATAAGTGCTTTGATGACACAATCAAATCGTGATCATATGGACTAACAGCAACTGCGATATGATTCATGTTACAAGGAAATGATCATTTTTACAACCTTGTTCTCATTTTTATTTGAATTCAAACTGAGATCATGGTGTGATTTTTGCAGGGATCTGCACCAAACAGACAAATATGATGTGTAAGCCAGGACAAGTCTGCAGTACCACCACATATGAATTAAAACACACATTTCTCCTTGAACAAATATTGCACTTCACTGCTATTTAAAAGTTGCAGTAGACTATACTGGGATGGAATTTCAATTAGTTATGCCTAATGAACAATGTGACTTAATGTGAACCTTCTGTCTTGTCTAATTAACTTGTTTATTGTGTTTACAGAAATGAAGCAAACCACAATCTGTCTCTTCCTGTTGATAAGTCTAGTTTCATCATCATCATTGTACTGTCAGATGTGTGCAGATTAAACCTAAAAAAAATCTTCATGAAGTTAAAACATCCACAATATTTCCTCGCAAAATTCTGTTTAGTGTATCAGTTACTCACCCTTAGATGTCTTGAGTTGTCTTATTTATTTCCTCACGTTCCTCCACAGTAAATGGATTTTTCAGTATATGTGAGCCATTCGCTTTAGCTGCCTTTGCTGGCAGTCTATGGAGAAACAGTTTCAAAACGTCAAAATCATCTAAAAACGTCCATCCAAAACTCCCCACAGCTTCCTGTGGTTTAATCCAAGTCTTCTTTATCATGTCGTAGGCTCAGTACTTCCAAAACACTTTGATTTTAGCTGACAAGCCACGAAATCCGTCACATCTGATCCAGTGTTCAGAGTCGGGTGTTACGGTTATTCTAAACATCCGTGAACTCCGGATCAAGTAAATATGGTTCCACCTCTCTCTTCACCAGACAGTTTTGCTTGCTTATCCTGATGTTCTTTTCTTAAAAATACTAAAAAGTCATTCCAAAGTTATAAGTGAACGAAAATTGAAAAAGTTGTGCAGTTTAAGGCGGTATCATATTTATCGGGCTGAAGTTCACCAACGTTTAGACTAACCATAGCTCATGGGTCAAAACACTGGATCTGATGTGTTGGATTTAGGAGCTTTCTAGCCGAAATAAAAGCGTCCATACAAAAACCTCAACAGCTACATGTGGTGTAATCCAAGTCTTCTTTATAGAGTCACAGGCTCAATACTTCCCAAACACTAAATCCATCATAACCAGTATCTGATGCATGCAATAGGGAGCTTTGTTAGTGACATGTTGAATTTAATGGCTTTTCAGCAAGAATCAAAGTCTTTTAAATTAAACCACACGAAGCTGTTCAGATTTCTGGATGCACGTTTTTGATGAAAAGCAGCTTATATGAGTGACTTGAATTTTGGGGAAAAAAAATTGTTAATCGTGGAGGAACACTGTAAGAAAAAAAATTATTCAAGACATCTAAGGGTGAGTAACTGACACACTAAACAAAATTTTGGGTGAAGTTTCACTTTAAGTGCAGTTTTAAAGAAAAGAATCTGACATAAAACATAACTGGCAGGCTTTTGAACTTTATTGGCATTTTTGCAAGACATCGTCTGTCAATTGAATTCCAGTTACCATAAATGCATAACAACTGTTTCAGTTACTAGGATTATCTTGGACAAAAAAAAAAACAAAAACAAAGTATGGCTGCCGTCTCATTTTTTCCTCAATTTATTTACAAACAAATAAATGTTTTTGTACTTGATTAATCCTAATATTGCCCCACTTGTTTGGGTGAATAAATCATGCAGCAGAGCTTGAAGTTGTTGAGATCTTGATATTGCTGAAAGAGGCTTTAGGGGGATATGACCAGTCAAAACAAAATAACAAAGAAAGAAAAGAGAAAAAAGAGAGGCATAACAAAAAGTTGGGCAATACTCAAGCTGTCACAGTTTAGTCTAAAAGCGATGAAACAAGACACACAATAACAATATTCTCATTTTGAAAAATAAAAAGTGCAAAAGGCAAATTATCCGTTTGGGATGATTAAGAATTCCAGTTAAAAACTTGGATGGCTAAATGTTTTTTTTCTGTTTTTCTTTTCCTTTTTTTTTTTCTTTTCTCAACCCACCACACCAAGTTAAGCAGATTCTCAAATCATACTGTACAGAAAGTTCTTCAAAGTGCAAATATTATGAATTGGCATAAGCTGGTATATACATTTCATTTTTCTGGATGACGAAAAAAAAACCCAAACAAACAAAGAGCACATTTTTTCATCTTCGTCCGGTCAGGATCACGAGCTCACAGGCTTCTCACACACTTTCCCCTGACAACGTCCAATGATATTCTTCCTCCACCTTTTCATCACCAAAAGTTTCTCTCTTTGTGAAAAGAAAAAGGAGGAAAATTTGAGTCTAATCTAAATCAGAAAATCCCAAAGAGAGACGCTCGTCAGGTTTCTCTAACTCATGCACGACATGCACAACCAGTCACATTTGAATTGAGTTTTATTGCATTGCGTTCTCTGATTTACTGGTAATTAAAATCATTTTGTTGGCAAGTGTGTACAGCACACATACACACACACACAAACACGACACACACATACTTAATTGACTCTTCTCTGTTATTTCACTGTGCAGCTTTTTCCAACCTGATCTCAACGTCTGACGACTAAACTACTAAAATTCGTCTATTTAGGGCCCTATGATTTCCATGATTACAGAATCGCGGACGGAATCCAAATTTGGCCAAAAAAAAAAAAGGAATCTATTGTTAAACACAGAATTGACTGTAATTTGACTGAAATTCTGTTTTCGTGAGACAGGGGAGGGTCGCTTGTGCGTGGATGGGACTGGCAGTAAACGACGTGAGTCATGCGTCGATGGCGAAAATGTCTCCAGCTAACTTAACTGGCAAATAAATTACTCAGCGACAGTTAACGTCCAGTTTACAACGAACCATGCCTTCGCCGCTAATTCAACTGGTAATTCTAACCTAAAGAGTAAGAAATTTAATCAGTAACATTTAACATCAGCATTTAATTACCACATGTGATTTGTCTAAGTGGTGTAGCCATAGCTTGCTGTCCAAGATGGCGGACCTCTCAGCGCATGCAGGACTCACGAGTACTGACAGTGACCACCCGTACGTCACTTCACAAACACTCCTCCTGGACAATGCAAACGTGTAGCAGCGGCCGCTGGAGTCGCAGGCAAAGTCGGCACATGAACTACACAACTTGACACGTAACAGCTGAGCAGTTTCTCAACCACTGTTACATGTCAAGTGGCTGTTTTGCAAATTCTGTCAACTTACGTTCGTCAATCGGAAACATGTAGATACATATAAAGACCACTTGTGGTCTGAAGCCCGTGTGGGAAAAATGAGGAAAAACGCCATGCTTTGGAATTCCAATAAATAAAAAATGGAAAAAAACAAAATTTAGGAAAAAATAAAAAGGATTTCATAGGGCCCTGTCTATTCCACAATCACAGGACTTTACATCCACAAAAACTGCAGGTCATCACAAATAACTAGATTGCATACTTTTAATCCTCAAGCCTGACACGACAGCTACCACACTGTAAAACGCTGACGACAGCTCCACCTCCACAGCACCGAGGCAAGAGACGCATGCGAGGCTCCACCTTTGCGCCACTTTCCTCTGTTTGGACCGGAGCAGCCTGTGGCCTAAAAAACACTGATTCATCTGCCTATTAGCCGCGCTCCTCTGTAGCACAAAGATTCTGTTTTCAGATGATTTGGCAATCGGTGTAAGGTTGGAGAAGAAAAACAGAGCAGTATAGAATGTTTTACAGAGCGAAAGGCGGCAAATGTTTTGGGGGTTTTTTTATTGTAAAATGTGGTTAAGGACAGCAATAGGTTTTGGTTTGGGTTGTCAGGCAGAAGGATTCTTTCATTTTAATTTGATTCCAACAGAAAATGCCAACCAGTGCGGTGGAAAATGTAGCCCTCCTTCTTTAAAAATGTCATGCTGGATGAACGTTTGACTGCATAGGTCAGCACGACACTTATTAAAAGGCTGAGAAAGGAAAAGAAGCGACTTGAGCAGATGTGTTTGTGCATTTGCATCCATTTCAGATTACGTCTACTGCCAACTGTGATTGACTACCATGCCGTTTCCTTTATCTTTAACCTTTATAAATGCTTTTAGTTTGTTAGACCAAGCATTTGTTCAATAGCTCAGAGATTACAGAGAAAAAATGTGTGGTTTCCCGATCAGTAAATTCATCCAAAGTCCATGCAGGAGCTTAGTTTAAGTGATTGTTTTCGAGTTTCCATTCATTCCAAGAGAAAGGTCAAACAGCAGTCTGAAGCTGTTTGGTTTAAAAACACAAAGCGCATCAGGGTTTGTGATATGTAAACTGATCAATGCATATTTTTGGTTTTCCCTCATGCGTGCACGTTTAAGTGCCCTCCACAAAAATCCTCCATCTTGCCTCTTGACGTCTCATCATCCATCTTTTATGGGTGCAGAGGCAGAGATGCTAGCAGATGGAATTTGGCGTAAAAATGCTACATCACGGTTAAAGTAAGACTTTTGTTCAAAACACCCTGAAATTAAAAAAAGTGGAATGGCAAAGCAAGGGCTAAAACTGCTCAAGATACATTTGCGATGTGCAGTAAGTCAAGTCAGAGTGAAATATACAGAAGTACGAACAGGCTGCGCTCAGCTCCATGTCCTTGCGTAAATTGCGTCGCAGAATGTCGGAGACAAACAAGGCAAAGTCGGAGGGAAAATCTGGAAATTAAAGGCTCGGAGCAGGTTTCCACTTCCAACACATTTTCTATTTAAAATCAAGAAATGTTTTCTCATTCACTTATGCGCTGATAACACTGCCGTCACTGTTTGTTTATGCAGAGGAGCAATATTACCGCAAATAGGCTGTTATTTGTTTGCATTTCCTACATTTAAGACATGTTTCATTGTGCTTTCATCGAGTTTTCTGCAACTCTAAAAGTACTGGGTATCTCATTTTGTAACTTAACAAATGTTTGCTGAATTTGCCTCTCAAAAGCGCTCCTTCTCTTCAGAGACACAACATAAGGGACTGTTTTTTTCACACCATCTAAGAGCAGAAAGGATTTTTGAATCAAAGGAAAACGAAAAACAAAAACAAAGCCAGGGAAGAGATCATGTGATCATCAAAGACTTGTTTGTCGGCTCCAGTCTGAGCCGGGTTATGTTTTTAATGAGACTGGTAACACTTTCTCCCTACTTCTTTCCTTCATTCCTTCCCCGTCTCCTCTCTTCACTGCAAGGCTCCTCGGTCAGGTCATTCGAGGGGGAGGGAAGTAATTTCACATTGGAAAGGAATGGTGATGGTGTGGAAACCTGAGGGAAATTAAATACTATCATCAGGGCCAGCTGCAATAAAAAAATGAATTTTTTTACATTTTCAAAGGAGCTATTATTTTGTACCTTTTAGTAGAGGAAGAAGAGGCGTGCTCTGTGAGAGGTGGCCATATTTTCTGACATGTTGCGGACTTTTAAGTAGTTAACGAAACCCCTGAAGAACAGGAGGAGACCTGCAGAGGGACAGAACGCTTCAGATCACAGCAGATTCTCCACTTGGGAGATGACAAATTAATGCAAGATTATTCCAAAACACTCACCGAGCAACAGGAAGATCCACCAGAGCCAGTACTGACCGTTAAAGTAGCCAGTGAAGTAGTCAGAGAACTGTGAACAGAAAAACATATTCGTCACCTGCAGGCCCAACACCTGTTTGCTGGTAATTTGCATCCTATATTTAGGCCAATACAATAACCAGTGACCTGCAATAACTGCTGATGAAAAATCAACAAAGATAAATAAAAAACAGCTGAACATACCCTGACAATAAGGATCCACTTGATGAGAGAGAGGCCAAAGCCGCAGATGGCTCCGTACCGTCCTGCAATGGTATTGGTCAGACAGAAGGACAGGCAGAACCCGATCCAGTTGAAGAGGAAGGCCACTAGAGGGACGAACATTTCACAGACATTAGATCATTCTGCTTTGCAACAATAAAGAACAACACACAGTGATTATTCTACGGAGAACGGTAAATTTTGGAACATTTTATTTTGAAATTGCTGTGTGTGTTTTTTAAAAGTAAAGCACAGGGGATGAGTTGAACAAGATTTAGGCTAACAAGAACAACTCCAAGAAAAGGACACAAGACTAATACTCTTAAAGCCCCTCGAGGAACTTTTATTTGGTGTCTAGCAAGAGCATTTGTTTTTAAAGACAGTGAAAGAAACATGCCACCTAGTTGCACGGCTAGGACATAAACACAAAATACTGAGTTTATCAGAAGAAAAAGAAAAATCCTCCTGCTTCCAGCCACTGATAGTAAAAAAGAGAACAGCAGATCGATCACACTGGTAAAGTGTTTTGTAGTGTTTCTGCTGACTGAGCAAAGTGGGCAATGGCACTGTAAAAGACAGGATAGCATAAACTCCTCAAATGGTCCCATAAGAAGTGAGGCATGTGTTAAATTTAAAGGGATGCACCAACTTTTTTCCCCCCTTTTTATTATTTGCCTCCCTCTCGTGTTGCAGACAAGAAGATAGATCTCATTCTTTCCGCTGTGTGTGCAGTAACAAGAAGGAGAGACGGGTAGAGCTCGCCCACCGCTAATTAGCTTAGCTCAAACACTGGTAGTCAATGGGAAGTGCTAGCCTGCCTCCACCTAAAG
>JAQFJA010000017.1:12847124-12861871 GCA_029874485.1 Naso brachycentron
GGTGGTTTCTAACTGTCTCTATGGGAGATGTGACTCTGCCCACTTAGGAGACAGGAAGTTTATATACCATTTCAAATCATTGGCACAGCGTACAGTGACTGATCTTGTGTTAATAATTGATGTCTTTGCCTTGGCTAAACAGCTGCTTGTTAGTTAGCACAACGATGCCACCATGCTCTGTAGAACTAAAAGGAAATCCCTTTGGTATCAGATCCATTATTTGTAAAATATTGATTATAACAGCTTCAACGGTGAGATTAAACTCAGTAAACTGCCTAATATCTGTGGCTTTGAGTCAGTTATTTCTGCCCTCTCTCGCCGTGGCCTTTCTTGTCTAGCATTTCACTCCTGCTAAGGCAATATAAAGGTTCCTTTGAAGACAAAAATAGCCTACGCTTACATGTTCTTTGCACTTGGATCCAATTCAGCATCATCATTACGAGGAAATTTGACTCCACTCATTTCTGTTCACTTGCACAGCAAAAGCAAAGCCTTCAAAGATTGATGTGATTAAAGTCAGGCCTGATGATGGCCCTTAAGGCATCAGGCAGGGGAGTCCACTGCCATCTTGGTGAAGACTGATGCGAATTCGCCACTTCATTAGGTGCATATTTTTTCGCCACTTGCTTTTATTAAATGAAGTTATGGCTTCATCGTAGCTGGAAGTGCAACATATTTCCTATCTGCATTTTGCTCAATGTTTCTGTGAATTGATGCTCCTAAATGTGTGCCAGATTTTCACTTATCATTGAGTGGGTGTTGCTGGTCACCTTGCCTTTATGAGTGGCTGACCCTGAAAGATTTTCATCAAAATGGATTTTAGTGGAGAGTTGTGCTGTCACAAAATGTTCTGAATGCTTTATCAGGCGTTTCCTGTCTGCCCAGAATAGATTCTCCAGGGAAATACTGAATCCATGTTGGTTTTTTTAAAATATTAATAGCAACAAAAAGTGGACTACAAAAGGAGGCTCAACAGGCTGGTGATCAGCAAAGTAAAAGTCATTTTAAATGATGCTGAGAAATTGTGTTGAACATCTCACATGAGGTAGAAAGTACAGCAAAAACTTTTTTCCTGAGCAAAACAGAGACATGATGCATTTCACAGCAGTGTGCCTCATCCTCTGCTGCTCTGAGACTTTACTACATTTGCCAAAACTACTCAGTGTGCATATTCCCATTCTTCTCCTCTGTATTGTATTCAGGGATTTTCCTTTTTGGCACGAATCCTCAGACGTAATGATAGCGAACATCATCTACCAGCATCTTCAGCTGAAAAATAGCAGAATCCACCATCAAAAGCCTGCATCAGCCGAACCCCACTGTGCACAGGGATAGATAAGTCCACGTTCCATTTGACTGCACTGAGAGCCTGTGTTTTCGTTTACTGATTGAACCGGCTGCTATTATGTTTCAGACATCAACTTGTCTGTCACAACAGAATCAATTGGCTCCCCTCGAAATAGCGCTGCCCTCGGTGTGCTCCAGACTGGCTAAAGCGCCGCATTTAGCATGATTGACCGTCATCCAATCGAATTGAGAGTCATTGCCCTGCTTTAACGATTGACTTGCATACCTAAATCAGTCAAAGCAGCCAATAGCAGGCAAAAAACAGCGTGACAGCCTGTGGTGCGCTGAAATAATGCACAAAAACGGACAGTTTCATCACCTTTTTTTGAGTGCAACAGGGACGCCGACAGGGACGTGACAAAACAAGGGAAGATTGGTTTTGATGTGGGACCAGCAGGGCTGCATTTGCTTTGAGAAGTTGGCAGATTTAACCACTGCTTTACCTTTATCTCCCCACACGGTTATCTGTCAGAGAGTTGTCCAAGCAGTATGCATCACCAGTCGGTGCAGCACAGAGGAATGCATCACGCAATCATCGGGCGATTCTATTCCCTGTGTAGCGAAGCAAAGGGCCTGATCCTCCTGGCGGGCTGACAGACAGACATGCATGTGGTGATAAAAAAAATATATATATATATTGGAAATTCAATCACTTCTATCCTTTGGTTGTCTGTTGTTATGATGGGAGATCTGTATGGGCCCAGTTCACAGGGATCAACTCCAGAATTATTCCACTCAGCTGGAGTCTCATACATATAGCTTGTATGCAGTCCCAGCATATAGATCAAACCTCGCTGAGACTTACACAAGCTTTCCAGTGCAAGAGATAAACGCCAACAGTTCAGAAAGTTTGCTTTGAGCTTTATTCTTTTTATGTGTTTCTGGCTGGACTGCGGAAGAAGGCAAGCCCAACAAATACGTCTGTTGCTGAGTGAGTGAGTGAGCGAGTAAGGCGACCAAATTTCAGGATTGGTCAGACAGTCATTACTCTGTCCTCACAGGTTGTTGCCCTTTTAAAATTAATCCGTGCAAACAATCACCACTTAACCATGGAGCATTTCGCCGTGTGAGAAAAAAACGGTCTCCGCAAGCTGTTAAAAATTCACAGAGATGTTGTTATATTGTGTTGTGATTGAGATTCTGACCCGCCATGCTTCATGGTAAGAAACAAATAGTCCACTTGACTCGAAGGAGTCCTGAAACTGGCTCCGCAGCAATGCATCCACCACTTAGATTAACGTAGATAGTAAGGTCACATTAAATGAGAAGGAGAAATGCAGAGGAAGAAAAATGAAACCCAAACTAAAGCTGTGTTCAAAATCATTCACTCATTCCCTTCCTCACTATTCCCTACTGTTATTAAATAGTGGACTATTGGCCAAATGAAATATCGGACACCACAAAGAAATTTTGTCAGCATCATTGCGTCAGTAGATGTGCCAGATATTCATGTGACCCAAGCAGGCACACCTAGCATCACATAAAGAAACTGAGCACTCAGGAGTACAGCAAAGTGTATGGGGGTTGTGTTGATGTTGCATGGAAGTTTTTTCAATGTTAAATCAAAAATAAACTGGTGAAATTCCAATGATGTGGATGTTTGTTTTGTCAGCTACGGTCCTGCGTCCTGATCGGTCCTGACTGCAAGCTGTAATAACCCACAATAACTGTAATAGTTCACAAACTAACAAGCTAACGGCTAATTTAGCAATCGGTGGCTAAAACTGTTAGAATATAAATCCTCTGAATGTTTTGCTACTTTGGGTGAAGCTTTTTCTTCTCGGGCAAACTCGCCTTTGGCATTTTTGAAGACATCTTTGGTTAATTTGCAGACCAACTTCTATTAGCTAGCTTGCTAACTAATGTTAGCAAACCCTACTGGCTTTTCGGCTTCTCCTTTGGACATACACAACCGCATTGCATTGTGGTATGTGGGAGTAAAATGTAGGGTATATCACATGTACGCTGAAATTTGCTGTGCATTGTGGGTATTTTATAGTGCATTATATAGTGAATGAAGTAATCCACTAAGAATTCAAACAGTATAAAATGGCGAACACACTGTATAGTGCACTGTCTCTGTGATAGGAAACAGTTTCCAACACAGCAAGAGAGAATGTGGAAAACAAATATTGTTGGGTTTCACATTATATACCTAATTTAGATGGATAGAGACAGAGTTGCCCTTTTGAGTTCAATGAATTCACATTGTCCTATCACTGCTGCATCGATTTCCATCATGCACTGAGCAAAAATACTGCAAAGACTTTATTCAATCTTGGGCAGATTGCTTTAAAAAAGACAAAACACAATAAAAGAATAGTTATGATGTTTGTAACTGATTTGCTGTATGTTGCGGTTCTTTCAGGATGCTGGGAGGTTCCATCACGGCAGCTGAAATAATAACACCGTGTCCTAAATGATGGTGAATGACAGGCAGAAAATTAGATTTGAACGGCTATTGTTGTGTGTGTGTGTGTGTGTGACTGATTTAAATAGACTGATTGGATGAATCTAAATGAAGCAGGAGATCGCCTTCACGTCGGCTCCTAAACAATCCAAATGACACTGATTAGGAGGGAGCGCTCGGATTATGTGTAAAATTCATTTTGATGGATGATGTGGATCGACAGGTGATTGGCAGGACACGACGAAAGACGAGAGTTTGTTTGACTGTGGCTTCCCGAGCTGTTGTGGAGCTCTGTGACCACTAGGTGGTGGTGTTGTCACTGTAATACACAGAGCTGCATAGAGAGGGAGACACAGCACTTAAAAGTGTAATATCATTTTACTGCTTTAAGGGAAAAATAACACAATTATACAGTAATTTTATATTCTGATGCTGCCAAAAAACAGCAATCATCTGGACTCCATGTGTGTTTTGAGAATATTATTACCTCCCACATCTCTCTCTTAGTTTCCTTTTCAGAAAGATTGTTTAATGGTTACTCTTACAGAGATAGTAAAGCTGTACGCCTTTATCTAATTGTTTTCGGTACCCTGCAATTTTAGTGACAGTAATTGCAGCTGTTCCTGTAATTGCACAGCGCTCAGAATTCCAGTTAATGCTTAAATGTAGTGCGTGTGAAAGAAAATAACACACTCGGTAACATCATTTGGGCATTTATGTCCCTGTGGCTCATTTACTGTATCTACTGTGGGCTAGTACAAGGCTATGCTACGTGTTTAATGGATTTATTACGTGTTTTTTGCCTCAGACTGACCATATCAGCCGAATGCCCCATGCAGCTGGAGGATTTCCCCATGGACGCACACGCCTGCCCCCTCAAGTTCGGCAGCTGTGAGTAGAATTCAAGTTTATATTCATCTTGGTCTTTGCTGGAAAACTAATCCCAGCTATTATGTGATATCTGCGCCAATGCAATAAGTTGTGCAACAGTGGAATGTAGATTTGGGGAACAATAAGGAATTATTTTGGACAGTGTTGAGGGTCTTTGATGGAATGCTGCTGTAGGCAGTCAGTTAAAGAGTCATTATCTGCTGGAGATTGCTGAGTTTGCGTTCCTCACTTTAAACTGATGATCATTGAGCTCATTTTTTAAGTGAGAATGTTCAGAAGCCACTGAGGCTACAAGGGACATTTATGGTACAAATGCTGAAATTTACTGCCGAGCTACTGCAACAGTAGCGCCAATGAGACGTGCTCAGTAATGTGCATCCCAGCAGCAATATTTTCTGGTGATACACAAACTGAATGTATGGGAGTTACAGGTGGAATAAGTATAAACTCATATGTTCAGAGGAGTTGATACATTGCTTTGTCAGAAAATTACAGAGAATGAATCACTGTTGAAAGGCTCGTGCAGTGTTTTTCAACCTGCATGTTTTCGATGTGTCCCCGCTCCAACACACCTGATTCAAATAAATGGCTCGTTATCAGACTGCAGCTCGTTAAGGAGCTGATCGTTTGAGTCAGGGACACACGTGAAACAGAGCAGGGAGCCCCAAGAACCAGGATGGAAAAATACCGTTTCTGATTGTTAAACTGCATCAACACATGGAATATCTGTGCTCTAAAGTTGTGATTTGGTGAATAAATTGAACAAGCGAGAGCTGAGGTTGTGTTTTATAATCAAGCCCGAATGCTGATTACTGCATTGCTGAGGATTAACTCACACTTACGTATAATTAAATTAAATCTAATGTAAGTATTTTTTACTTTTGCTGTTTTAATGCCACGCTGCTGCAAAATGTTTGATTTATCAACAAAGTTGGCTTTTTATTTTCTTAACTTTTACAAACACAAGAAGGATTCAGATTCAGGTTTGTTCATGTACCTACTCAGCATAAATAGTCCACTGTGAAAAAATTAATAAATGGTCATTTAAGCCTTTTAATATGATGACACTTAAAGGTCCTAATCAGAAGATTCCCAACTCGTCAAACAAAAAATATGTTTTTGGCTTCAGACAGATTTTTATGGTGAGGAAGGCTGAGCCTGGATTTACAGGCATGAAGAACAGACCCCCACAAAAAATATATGCAGTTTCAACCTCATGAGGAAACATAAACACGTCGAAACTACTCTCAGTTCTCAACTCTGACATCTTCTGACAGCGTCCTGTTGCCCACTCAGAGTCTCTCAGAAAACTGGCAGCTCTCTCCGTGTTCAGCACATCTAGGTGCTCCTCAAACCACGACTCCTTTGAGAGGCATGCTGGCTTTCACTCCTCCCAGGTAAGGAGGCGTGTGATGATGGGACAAGTTATATTTCCAGGCTTACTGTCCAAAATACATGCAGTGGGTCGGGGGTTTCAGCACACGACCCCCAAAATAACAGATACTGACGGCCTTCATCGACCCCGGAGCTGGAGGTGACACATGACATCATGCACAGACACACTATTAGGCCTGTGCATTAAAATAACACAAGAGAACAACAGCCTAACAGTCACAATATTATTTTGTAGTATTTTAAGAGAGAATATGATCAGAATTTTTATAATAATGGCTTAAATATGCAATATTAAATAATTTTTTTAAAATGTATTAGTTTCTTGGATAGCATCTCGTGACCCCCTCTCTGTGTGTTGCGATCCCCCGGGGGTCCAGACCCCCACTTTGGGAACCACTGCTCTAGGAGACAGGGGAAGAAGAAGTGTCTAAGATCGACGTGCACTTCTGACCGTAGAGATTTGACAGCTGCACATTCCCCAAAACCAATCACTTGTGTTTTCAGACGTCTTTGTAAGTCTGACAGGAGTCACATCAGCTCTGCATGATGTCTCACACTGACTGACTTTATATCTGACACATTCTGATGAATCTATGCCAGATCTCCAAATCACAGCCCACTGTGAGATTAAGAGAGTTGTCTCAAGGTCGTGCCCAAACAACAAAACAACAATATGGCCTAAAAATAAAAACCCTGATTTTTTCACACCACATTTGTTTTTTAATTTTAATTGATTGTTCTTACAGTACAAAAGACAAAGGGATTATAGAAGATACATTGTTTTTATTTCAAACAACATAAATTTCCCTGTTGGAAATAAAGTGCAGACCCAGTTTGGACCAAACTTTTTTTTTAAAATAAAAGTTTGATCAAACAAAAATGAATCCCATAGGCTACCGTTTTTACCCTAGTTAAAGGGAAATTCTATTTTCACAATTTTTATTTTTTAACTTTGTCCAAACAAATTAATTTGAATTTCAATCTGAAATCGATTTGTTGCAAAGCCCCAATGTACAACGGACATATATTTATAAAGACAAGAAACAGCGCGTCTCGACAAGTTGCATTTAAAAAGACCTCATCCTGCTCTGTTCCCTCTGTATGCTCACAACGTCTGCTAAAAGAAAATATCAGTTAGGCCATTTTTTCTGAAGCGATTCATAAGGAAAATCTAACCGTCAAGAATCTGTAATGGTGCTCTTTTTTCATATTTGAATTTAAGCCTCAGAACCCAACACAGACAAAACAAACGTATGGACAAAGTTTTATAAATCCTGAGCTCATTCCGTCACTCAGTATCAAGTGTTATACATCATATGGTTCAGGGGAACTTACTCTTTCATGTCAATGCAGTGTTACGTCACAATCATGCATTGCCTTTGTGTGAGCACACCATATTTGCCTAAGATGAAACGCTCCTTGAAAAAAACTGGTGTTTTGTTGGATAACTCCAGAGTCAACCAGGGAATGTTTGTTTTCTCAGTGTTGAAAGTTCACCTTTCCTCACCGTTTCACCTTTTCCTCAGTGAGTTACAGCCACTTATTTGCATATTATCCTGGGCTTTATTTAGTAGACAGTGTGTCAGCATATAAATTTTGGTGCTGTCTTTATGCTTTGGTCAGTATCACCTCTGAAAGTAAACATCAAAGTGTTTACATCATTGGTCGTCTTAGATGTAAAATCAACCCTGAACGTCACACAGGCACCATTCAAAGTGCCTCAGAAAACTGAGAATCTCACGGTTTGAACACAGTTTAGAGCTAGTCTATAACTTCAACAGTTCAAAAATTGTTTAATATTTTGTAAAACATGTCAGCATTATATCAATGATGCACTAGGTTTAGGAGGCTTAACTTATGTATTCATAGAGTGTGGTATGTTGTCATGGTGTTTAGGTATATAAAACCGCATCCTGCAATGTGTAAAACCTGATCTTTGGGTTAAATGTTTTGATAAATCAAAGCCGAAATGAGCAGAATTCAAGATGTTAAACATTCATGCTGACTGAGCTCCAAATACAGAAGTCAGCAAAGACGCTAGATGCAGGCGTGTCCTCGGGGAAGACCTGCCAGAGAGGATTATGGGACTTGATTGGCAACTCACTGGTGTGTTTTACTCTCAGCCAGACATCAGTTACAGTCGATTTAAATCAATCAAAATGAATGGCAAAAGGGATTTCATCTAGTTTGTGTTTCCCTCTGTAGCAGTAAGGTGTCATCCATGGTAGCTGATATTTTGCAGCTGCTATTCTCGCTCAGAGAGGAGATTACCGCATGATCCCAAATACTTAATTAGGCCAATGATCGGAAGGGCTTTCCCCAATGCCTTCTTAACAGGACGACTTGTCTGTGTCCTACCAGCGAGGACGTGTATAGAAACTTGAGTGTCCCCGCGGGTATTTAAAGACTGATCTGGCCAAATGCCACACCTTGGTAGCCTCTTGGGCTAAAAGGATGAGGCTCTTATCCCCAGATTTCTGTGAGACTCAGTCCACCCACAGTCACTATGTAGGGGAAGCTCTTGCAACTCCAATCCAATTACAGCGTAAGGAGCTGCTGCAGCTTCCTATGGCAAACACTAACCTAATCACGCCGGTGCAATGCCCTGCAGGTTAGAGGTGTAAGTGCATAATGGGAATAATGTGTTGATGGCCACACTGCATATTTACAAGGTGACGTTTCCTGGTAAAGAGATCTTTTCTTTCATGTTCCTCAGTGTAGCGCAGATGCTAACTGAGATCTCTCTCTCTGGCCTGACCGCCTTCTGTTTAGCCTTTGTCCTTAGGTAGCCTAACAAGGCAAACCTCCATATTACACAGCAGCTAATGGGCTCCACTATCATTACAACATGATACTAAAGTCAAACCTGCAAATCCAAAAGGCATAAAACACAGTGTAATCCCTTTTCTTAAAATAAACAAAATGGCTGAAGTGCATTACACAGTCATTGCTTTAGTCCTGTAATCTGTGATAACACCAAACAGTATTTAAACTGAACTTTATCTACTGTTTGCTATGTCATCAGTGGGGGATGAAGGGAGGCGACACCTGGTGTTGTGAAAAATAGGCAAAATTAATCCCCAGAGTCAAAAAAGAAAAAAAAACCCAAATCTCCTCTTTCCCTCCTCTTTTCACAATGTCATGATTTGATGTTTCAGTGCTGTCTTATGCAGCAGTGAAGGTGAGAGAACAGGATTTAAAAAGTCAAAAAGGTTCTCAATCTGGCCAGCAAACTGCATCACACTTAAAGAGACTGTAATGCTTTTATTTAATGGTTTTTTCGGCTAACTGTTCCACCTATAAATGATTACCATAGAATCTAAAGCCTGAAAAACTACTTAAGTCCACTACACTCTTCACACATCTCATTTACACTTCATAGATGAGGCCTATTAATAAGAGCTTCTCTGTCCTTCCATCTATTAATATTTATATTGAAAATAATACAATAAATTAGTTTAAATGCCTGCCTCCACATTATGTCATCAGATTTACCAGGTTATGTTACTTTTAGACTCAGATTAACACTTTATGTAATTTTAGAATCGAATACAGCGCAGAAGTAAACCACTGGATTCTTGTGTGCCAATAAAAGGCAGAAGAGGAGGAAGAAGAAGAAATACATTAAGTGCTAATCTGAGCTAAAAATAACAACATGCTAAATAAACAAATCACAATAAGTTCACAGGACCGTTTAGAGTTGTTGGAAAGTTTATCTGATGACTTTAGGTGGAGGCAGGCTAGCACTTCCCATTGACTACCAGTGTTTGAGCTAAGCTAATTAGCAGAGCGTGAGCTCTGCCCGTCTCTTCCTTGTTACTGCACGCACAGTTGAAAGAGTGGGATCTATCTTCTAGCCTGGAACTCAGGAGGAAAAAACAAAAGAAAAAAAGTTGATGTATCTCTTTAAAGGAGCTCAATCATGTACATCCACTAGACTCAACGCTCAGATTGCTACTCTGCTTAGCTAATGTTAGCCACCTTTAGTCGGAGTTTAACTGTTTGGGGATTTCTTTCTTTGTTTGTTTTTAGTTGCAGTTGTTTGTGCCTATAACTAATAGATAAAATGATCCAGATGTCAATATATCAAACTAGATATTTCTCCAGATGAACTACATACAAGAGCTTTTATCAAAAAAAAAACATCGTAGCTTTGGCTAGGGTTATTTGTGACTCGCTCACTTGTCAGCTTTCATTAGCTAGCTCTCTTTAGTTGTCTTGGTAGTTTTTTCTCGTAAAGTCTTTTGGAGGTCAGTGCAATAAAACCAACCCTGAGTCACATGTATGAAGGTCACAGCAGGCAGGTCAGCCCCGGTACCATAATCTGGCCTTCAATACCTGTTTCCTCATTTAGCCGCCTGCCTTTAGCCGCACAATTCCAAAATATATAACACTCATTGGTGTTAATTGTGAGCCCAGTGATGTGTGGCTTTTAATTCATAATGCAATCCCTATTCTTTAAACAAAGTAAATGGCAGCCAAAACTGCTGCACTTTCATATTTTACCGCAGAGTCGAAAGAAGTTAGAAACATTAGCAGCTGATTTGAGCTGAACCACAGCGTGCAGTGAATAACAAAAGTTGCAGAGGCACAGAAGTGAGCTTTGGAATCGTTGGTGCATTAAACACAAAAGCTGTAAAACTCTGTACCAACAGTCTGAAAAACCATGATAACTGTAAGGATCACATTAAATCTGCACCACAGGTTACAGCCAACTCATACAGACAAAAGAATAGTAACTAAAGAAAACCTCTAACTCAGACATTAAAACATTTGGAACATTGCAGAGCCGATGTTTAAAGTAAATTGGATGTTCAGAAACAGCTTTTTCCCTCAATCAGTGCATAAAGATGCATATGATGGCGTTAGGTGCATCAAACTGAGCCACCTGAGCTGTGGGGAAACAATTCAGTATGGTCTAATGAGTCAGCTGTCAGCCTGTCTTGCCCTCAACCCACAATGATCCTGCTGAACAGATGTCATAGTGACTCATTCTGTGATTGCTCTCCTTCTTGGAGTCTTTCCTATTCTGAGATATTAATGTTTGAATTACTCTCATTAAAAAAAAACCTTGAATGCTTTCACGAAATGCAGAAAGAAGTCTTACTCATTCTGTAATGGCCAATCCAACGCCAGAACATCAGCGAATCTTTAGGATAACGACTTCCTCTTAAGTGACCACCTAACATCCATTCAGGTGTTAGGATCAAAGCCAAATGGAGTCACAATTCTTGCTAATGCAACAAACTCTGAACTTGTCTAATACTGACAAAGTTAGCTTACTCATTTAGCCAGTGAATGAACGTCTCTTTCACCAGCTAAAATAACAACTGTAGCTGACAGGTTGGGTCAGTTGTAGCAAGCTCGCTAATTAAACTAAAACAGACGTGCTAAAAGCCTGAGGCTAAAGTTACCTGTCCCAGGTTAAAAGTTAGCATCCTCAGAAGACTCAATTTTAACTTTGTGCAAGACATGAAAGTATAGAAACCGTATTGCCCTACAGATTAGACAGACCTTGTATTATAAATTTTATATATATGTATAATTTGATTTTTTTTTAAATATAAGATAAGACTTATTTTGTCGTTAAATAACCTTGTTTGACCTGCTAGCTTACTTACCCAAGGGGGCTGCTAGCTTACATAGGTTAACTGGTTTGACCAACTAGCTACAAGACTTGTACTACTGCACTTTTCTTGAAGGAAAGCTGCACTTTTTGGGGAATGTAGCCGATTGCTCCAATATCCTGACATAAGACAAGATCATAGATGTAATTCCCTTCTCTGTGCATCCTTTCGAAATTATAGCAACAACCAACAAATCATTAGCGACCTACTGAGCGAGAAGGGAAAGCCATCTTACAGCAGGATTTTGGATGAATTGGCTAAATCCCCAAAAAAGTGTGGCTTCCTTTAACCTTCAACCAATCTGCTTCTTAATCTTTGAACACTAAGTAGGTAGTAAGCTAGTTAGCTAGAAATGCTATGCTAGCAGCATTCTTACACTTTCTCTTTATGTTTTACTGGTGACAGATGGAAAAATCTCATGTATGTCATACGGCTCATTTTGGACGTTAACCGGAAACCTGTTTTGCTCATATAATGATTTTTGGGTTGTTGCTATAATTTTGAAAGATATCCATCACATTTAATTGTCCAGCTCTCACAGTGATGATTCACATGTATAACACGCTGAATATTAATTTGTCTGCAGCTTTTCTTGTCTCAGAAAAACCCATTTGCTTCCGTAAAACCGTCTGCATTTATTTCCATTAATAATTCAGACAGCCTCACTCAGAGTGTGCACAGCTACTGTATAATAAGTGATGAGTTTGGCTGAGCCGAAGCTCCCCTCGCCTCACACAGAAGATGGGAGCAGCAAAGCATTAAGCGTGAACTGTTCAAAAGTTGGCACAGGTGCACCGTCTTGCCTGCCAAAGTCTTTAGCTCTTCCTTTGCTTAATGAAATTCACCAATAATCCCTTATTTCAATCGTACGACCCTACAATTAAGGTCCTGGCCTTTGGCCTGACATTTCCCAAATTTAAACACTACATACCTTGTACACTACTATCGAGCTGCCAAGTGAGCACCCAGAATGGATGTAGTCGAGTTAAGACCATTACTGCTGGACAGAAATAAACAATGGAAACCCTGCTGCGCAGAGCCACGCCAGGGGATCGATCAGCGTTTGTGACAATCAGCAAAAAAAGTTGTAAACTTTGAAATGTTTCAACACAGTTTGGGTTCGACCTGCGTTCTATTCATAGATATTTAATGCTTACAATTCTTCCTCACACCTCCAGAAATTTCTCAGAGAAAAATTCAGAAAAATTGGATGTACTTTCTGTTTCAAGTGTTTAATTGTAGCCTTCAGAGAACATCAGAGTGAAAATAAATATGAAATTAAATTGAGCATCTACTGTTAGTGGGCTGACGCAGCCCTCCTCTCTCATTATTTTTCTTTTGAGCAGATAATTTCTTTTCTCTGTTTCCCCCACTGTCTGTCAGTCTGTTGCTTTTTTGTTTTTAAAGATCTTCAGATGGATTTTTACAGAATTCATCTAAGTTGACTTGATCACAAATGTTCTGCTCCCATCCTCGCTGGTTAGTTTTGTTGTGTGCCAGTTCCTTTCAAAATAAATCAAAACAGGGAACAATGATTGTGATAAATTAGACATCTAATCTTTTGTAATAATTCGTGCACCTGGACTGAATTTCAAGCTGCACTAACAGATAGAGGAAACAAACATGCAATTCTAGATTTAAAAAAAAGAAAATCAGAGAGATGAATGAGCAATGCAACTCACAATTTTCATCTTTTTGTGTTTTTTGCCTCACTCGGGGGCAGATGATGGGTCGCTGTCCAGTGTTTGTGCAGGATTTAACATGAATAAATGAAAAAAGCGGGGGAGGCTTCAGAGTTCGAGTCCTTTTTTTTTTAAGTGTGATGCAACACATTTGGTTAATCTGACTTGGTCTGGTTCCTGCTGACAGGGGAGCTCACCTCTGACCCACAAGTGTGGTTTAAACATAAATACACTCAAACATCCACTCACACACACACACTGACAGGCGTGCAAGCAAAATTTGGTTTTTGGCCTTAAGCCTGCAGTCTAATCAAAAAGTGCTAGACAGACTCTGCACTCAAGTCAAGTAAACACACAAACACATGGGCAGCTACACATAACATGAGCCACGGCAGAGCTGAAGCTAACTGAAAAATGAAAACATTCAATGCTACATTTTTGTTTCTCTCCCTCAGATGCCTATCCGGTGTCAGAGGTGGTCTACACTTGGACTCAAGGAGCTGCAAAGTCGGTGGTGGTGGCCGAGGACGGCTCCAGACTCAACCAGTACCATCTTGTTGGGCAAACCGCTGGCACAGAGGACATCCACACAAGTAGAGGTGTGTGTGTGTGTGTAAAGATAAACAACAAACACGATCATACAAAGCAAAGGAGACTACTGTGATTATAATAGAATAAAACAGTTACAGGCTTCTAGTAAATTAATGTGTAGCAGAAGTAGTGAAACTGAATCTTTTGCAGAAGCACAAATGATTCAAGAAACATAAACAGAGACCGTACAGCTTCATTTCATGAAGGAAGCAGCCAGAAAACACATCAAAACATCCATTTTTATAAGTCATTTTATTTTGAAAAACATAGCTTATGTTGCTAAACACATAGTTTGTCTATCTGTGCAGTGAGATCATTTGACTCATGTCATGATGCTTTTTGCTTTTTTTGCCTCCCAGAACCGACAGTAATTGTTGCCAAAGCTTGAGACAGTTTGTTCATCTGGAATGAGTTGCACCAGCAATTCATAAACGCATCACTAATGTTAGCTTTGTCAGTTAGGCCAGCTAGTTCAGCTAGAAGTTGTTACTTTAAGTAAATATTTATTGAGAATTTAGTTTTATGAAAGAAAATCAGTTTTAGCAGAGTCTGAATCGGCTCTTGTGCTACAGACCTGCATGGCTGTCTCAAAACTATTCAAAACACATCAGTGAATTTTACTTTTTTTTATAACATGGACCTCGCACTTAAAGAGATACACCAAGCCTTTTTTGTTTTTTCTTTTTTATTTCCTCTTTTTTTTGCCTCCCTTTCAAATTCCAGACAAGAAGATAGATCCCATTCTTTCAACTGTGCGTGCAGTAACAAGGAAGAGACGGGCAGAGCTCACCCACCGCTAATTAG
>JAQFJA010000017.1:12900713-12913744 GCA_029874485.1 Naso brachycentron
TGACGCATATTGGTGAACCACATACCAATACAGATAATCTACGATGGGCCTATATCGGCCAATAATATCCAACAATACACCAGTATCTTGATTACATTAACTTCAAATCTACAAATAAACTGTTGGGAGTAAAATTTGAAGTTGTAAAATTTGTTCCCTAACCTGATTTTTCTGTCTAGATTCGGGCCCAACTGATATTTCAGTTTGCTGATATTGTTGGCCGATATTGACCCACTGCAGATATATGTATCAGCAAATATGTTCTCTGATATGCGCTGATACTAAAACTGTTTTTAAGGCTTTAAAAAATGCTTGGTCTAGTAATTTAAAAAGGGTGTTATCACATAGTTAGTCCAGCAGAGGGTGCTCCATTTTTTAAAAGTTCATAAGTGTTTACTGTTCAGTGCACTTATGTTTGGAATAAAGTTTGTTAGACATCTTGCTTTCACCACACATCTTTGTCACATTTGATAACCAGATTAAAAATATTATCTAGAGAATATCGGCTGAGATTTGGGAATTTTCATGTCCCTAATATCAGGATTGGAATTGGCCCCAAAAATCCCATATTGGTCAGTCCCTAGTTTTGATCTCTTTTTAAGTCTCTTTGGTTTTCAGCTAACGTGAGAAACCTTCTTTGAATCACAGTGAGCTGAGGCGGGCCCTGACATTTTGCTCAAATGTTACGAAAATCAATCAATTATCTGACAAATTCATTGGATCCATTTTATTAAAACTGTGATAAGGGACCTTCTTATGTAAATCAACAGCTCCTTTAGCTGTTTGTGTTTTCTGGCTCTCCTCGACGGTTTTGACATTTTTTTCACTGATCAACAGTTTTTCTGTGTGTGTGTGTGTGTGTGTGTGTGTGTGTGTGTGTGTGTGCCAAAGAAACTTGTTATTTTGCCAGTGCTCAGAACTTAAAAGACAGCAGACAGAGGTTCCTTCCCAAGTGGAGCTGCTGCAGTCACATACATAAAGATTAGGTGCTTCAGTACAACCCCCCTCACTGCAGACAGACCTATGACATTTATTATAACGCAGCTTTAATGCTTTGTGCTGATTTACTGCTTTAAACGCAACAGTATTATACAAAGAAATAGTTTAAAGAAAACAAAACAAAATATCCAGTTCCAATTTTAAGGTGAGTTATTTGCTTCTTCTCTTTTTTGTGTTATCAGCTGGCAATTTGTTCCACTTTTTAGATACTTTGAGGAGAAAAGGAAGCAAAAGTTGGTCAATTAGCTGCCAAGACATTTTAATCAATATGTAATGCCAAAGTGGGCGTTTTGGAAGCTGGGATACCTGTGGTGACCACTAGGGGGCTGACACAAATATTCCTGTTGTCAGCTCAAACTTACATGAGTTCTGTTATATTTAGGCTGCACTATCAAAGACAGAAGTGTAGCAGCACATTTTTGCTCTGAAAGTCGGTGTTGTTGAGGCTAATACATTGTAGCGTGTGAGCTTATGGGAGACTTCCTGATGAAAAGCTGCATCCAGCGTTGGCAGCGATGACTTGTAAGATGTGAGGGATAAATGAATTCCCAATAGTTGATGTGGCACTGTTGTATCCTGTCACCATTTTAAGCCCAACATTGATTTCAGCAGTATTGCCAAAGGATTGCACTATCAAAGAGAACATTCAGCATTTTTGTAAATTTGCTTATTCACTTTTTGTATGAAGTTACCACTAGAAGATAGTTTAAGTAGTTGAGCATAAAGAGTTAAAAAAAACTTCCGCTCATCGCTCCTGCAGCTGCTTGTTCCCACCGCTCGGTCTCTCAAAGCCCCAATCAGCGCTCAACTCATATTTCAGCCCGCTCCACTTAAATTGCTCACCACTCGCTCTACACTCTTTTCCTGTACGACGTTATCATAGGAGCAGGAATAATACGCCTGTGTGAGCGGCAGGATAGAGCGGGTGCGCCAGATGTATAATAAGCTAAAAATATAAAAATCCGTGTGAGATGCCACTTCTAAAGGGAATACTGTAAAAGTTTATAGTCTAGTCGAGGTGCAGCAACGTGAGCTGCAGGGCTTTAACACGTGCTAACAGGGAAACAAGAGGTCACGCATGACATGATGTGTGATTACTGTGGATGACATGGGTTGAGCCCGTGCAGCAGAGTCTGGTGTGATGGACCGCAGTGTTTGCAGACTAAACTCTGGTGGATCCATGACTCAGCTGAACTGTGTGACCCATACGTGTAACTTCAACGGATGCCTGAACTGTTTGCAGGAAACAAAGTAATATGACAGAGTATGTAGACTTGAAAATATCATAACATGCCTGCCTTCATGCATCAACATGTACAGAAATAAGTATTCAGAGCAGAGAAAGAACCTAATCACTACTACATACTACATACTACATACTACGGATTGCATATTACAGGCTACATACCACTTTCATAATATATAGTATATATCACACATTACATATTACATATAACACATTTTACATACTACATATTACATATTATGTAGTACATAATACATATTTCATACTACAAATCACAAATTACATACTACATGTGCGTATTAAATACTACGTATCACATATTACATTTTACATATTACATGCACACGTCACATATTGCATAATACATATTACATACTACACATTAGATACTACATATCACATGTTGCATGACATATGTACTACATGTCACATATTACATATTACATACTACATTTTACATATTATGTAGCCTACTAATATTCCATTACATACTACATATTACAGATTAGATATTGCATAATTCATAAAACATATTACATTTTAAATACTATGTATAGCATTAAATATTACATACTACATATAAGAAGACGAAAGAAGAACAGGAACGATTGTAAAAAAAAAAAAACCTTTCAGGCTGGCTGCTAAACTTTGTTATTGCACATGAACGTGCATGAAGCAAACTGTAACTTTTGTGACTTTCAACAGAATTGAAAGTTTCATTACTTCATCAACATCAGCACCAGATGTGTGGTGAAACTACAAATGTGCACACAGCAGTGGTCACAAAAATACATATAACTCAAAATTAAGAATACTTACAATATTTACAGTTTGCACCTGCTGCATGCATGTTACAGTGCAGTGCTTTGTTCATGTGCATGAGAAAACAGTCTCAGAAGTTTTTGATTGCACCTCATAAATAGAGACTTCTGGATCAAGGTGCATTCAAGGAAGACCTGAAAGTCTCGTGTCTGCTGTTAATGACAGGATGAAACCAAAGATCAAGCAGCTGAAGCAACTGATGACAGCATTTTCAGTTTGTGTTATCCTCGGATCTGTGCCGTTATTTGGTTTTAAGCTCTGTGTTACTACAAATTTTCTTTCCCTTGTTTAGAAAGATTCCATATTTATGTGTCTCGATGTTTTTTAAAGGTGATGCTGGAGTGCATGTTGGCTTTGTAGGACAGAGTAGTTCATAGCTGCGTGCCTTTTGTCAAACAGTGTTTTTCTGAAAGTAACCTGAGGCAAAGAACTCGAAGGCCTTAAGTACTGGAGAGTACTTGTAGTAAACAGGATAAAATGATTATTTTACAGCACATTTATTTTGAAAGTGAGACTAAAGATGCAAGGATAACCCTTTGGGAGAGCATCTGATGGCCCACTGAGGCCTGCAGTACTCAGAGCACACTGCTCCTTAGACACTGAGCATATGGGAGTTAAATGGTCAGCTGGGATATGTTGTCTGCATATGTGTGTGTGTGTGTGTGTGTGTGTGTGCCTGTTTGCCTGGGCTGACAATGCGTAATGCATTTGTCATGCCAACCAGGCCAAGCAGGCATAAAAGCCCTTTGTTCTTAATCGAGGCCCACAGGGTAATGTGGTAATACAGATGGGGCCTGTCATGCTTTTTCTGAAAAGCAAGATGAGGAGGAGGAGAAGGAGGAGGATGAGCAACATGAGGAGGAGGAAGAGGGATTCATGTGGCCTCGGTGGAGAATGGTCTCTCCATTAGAAGTGGAAAATTGGGTTGATAGACAGACAGATAGGTAGGCAGGTGTTTTCAGTTTCTTCCCATATTGATTGGACGTTGGCTGCTTTCAAACATAATTTTTCTCTTTGAGACATAAAGGGAGCAAAGCAGGCTCTCAAACAGAAGCATAAAAGGAATTAACAGTACAGAGGAAGAAAAAATATGTCCTAAATATTCTCTTTCACAGCAGCATTACCTATTCACCAGTGGTGGCTGGAGAAAAACACTGGAGAGGACAAGAGGAAAACCAACCCATGGCGTCATGGTGTTTAATGCTAGTTGGCCACTTTACTGGAGTTTCGTATGTTTTCTTCTTTGTGACTTACAAGATTTCTTGGAAACAGCCAAAACGTATTGAATAATACAGATGATAAAATATTGATCATGCAACCTTTGAATACAGCAACAGCCCAGCAAAGCCTGCTTTTAAGAGGGTTACGACTTAAATTTATTGCCATTTTGGAGACGATTTCTGTTGCAATTGAAGTGTATTGCACCACAGTATATTTGCACAATGGTGTTTCTAACATGATCTCTTTCACACTGACACAGATAGGGTGGATAGAACACAATAAACATCTAACTATGGAACAAATGCCGTTAATATTAGGGCTGGACAAATATATCGATCATCGGCGATGGGTGGAGCTGATGGTTGTACGATTTTCTCAACAGCTGATTGGCTGTTTGTGCCTTTCGCTTACTTGCCTCTGCCGACAACAGAGTCAACAAGCAACACGGTCATTTGACTCGAGCTCGAGCTGAGACGGACGAGTTTACTCCGCTGTAACTTTACCTGCAATCGTTAAGTCTCAGTTCAAACTGGACTTTAAAGAGAGGGAGACAACAAACCAAATAAAACACGAGCTGAAGCAAACTGTTCCAGCCCAACAAGTTTCATGCTACAGCTAACGTTAGCTTGCTAGCTAATAAGCAAAAGTTACCAACAGTAACCTACAGTTTACAGAATTGTTTAGGGAGGACGTCCTCTGTTAGAGCATCTTTTTACATTACAGATTAGCATAATGTAACATGGAAAAAGTGAAGCACATAAAATCATTACACAAGATCCAGCTCGCTGTCAAAGCTTTTAATCTGATTTTTAAAGATGCCTGTTTTTTTTCCAAAGGAAAGAGAAAAAATATGAACAACTGAAACTGAAACATCCATATTTTGATCTCCTGCCTGCCTCTTAAAGTAGAGGAGGGTTTATCTCCTCTGACTTTAGGGTCGCGCCTCTTCTTCTGCACATGATGTAACATGAATCTGCCATGCGTTACTTGGACATATGTCAGGTCAGCTCAGCTTTTGTGGTAGTTTTGTTTGTTCCTCTCTTCAGAGATGGCAAAAATAAAGCTTGGACAGAAACACCACACTGCAGATAATATTTTCTCATGTGTTGCATGTGTAAATAAATGGTAGGGGGAAAAAAAGTGTTTACTGTTCCTCAGCGGGCCGACTAATGTCCGTGTAAAACATATTTTAAGGAGATTCACAGTGTCATGGTCTACCTTGATTACGCACTGTGGTGTAAATTAAGGACAAGTCCCCTCAGGTTGTCCCAGTTTCCAAATGCTGCAGACCTGCTGTAACAGATCAGCTTTCCGCTCCACGCTTCCACCTCTGTGGTCTCTCCAATTTTTTCCGTTTTCACTGTAAATGGGTCTCACAGGAGGGACAGCGGTTCTCACTGTCAGCCGGGTTTCCTCCTGCTGTTTCAGCCACATAATCCAAACGTGCAGATGAGTTTTGCTACTTCGCTCAAATGTGTTCATACTCTGTCTTTTTTTAATGTTCGGAGACGGGCACCAGAACACACTCCAGCCCTTTATTACTCTGAATGAACAAGGCATCATTTGTATTCCTCCTTTATTTGTGCATTGTGATCATGTATTATCACTCACACCTTCTATTTGTGCAAATGAACTGAAGGATTCGATTCTGAGCCTAAACTTGGGCTTGGTGCCCAGTAATGGTGACAGACATTACTCAGGAAAAGGGTAGAGATGTTACGCTGCTGTGACTTGCCAATGATTAAAAGTAGAAATCTTAGGAAAGTAAGTGAGGGATTAGACCATGCTGCTCCGTTGTTGTTGGTGGCAGCGCTCTAACATCCGTGGCAGATACAGTCGTGACTGTGAGTAGGCACATGCTGTCTGTGTCTAACAATGACCAGAAGCTGATTACATGAAGCAGAGCTGAGGCTGATGGGAGTTTTATTAGTTTAAATTGTATTTTATTTTTTGCCATAAACCAGATTGAACCTTTGACCTGATACTGGTGCCAGAGGAAAAGTGAAGATATTAGAAAAGTCTTTACAGTTCATCTTAAAGAACCCTTCTGGTTTATTTTTTACTTCTCATCATTTGCAGAGAAAAAAATCTTTTCTTTTATGGCACGACTGTGGAGCCGAAAAGGTACAAGCTGGGGCTGCACGACGTATCGTCACTGCGCCGTGTGCATGAACCTGCGTTATTCTTTCTTTATGTTGATACATAAAGGAAAACCTCCCCAGTTTAAATTTTCCATGACTGAGAGAAGTCTGTCTGATAGGTGAATATAACAATTTACAAACGCTAATCAGGATCTTCCAAACTAATACGGAACAGCGGCAGCTAATCGCTAACAGTGGGAGCTTCCTGCTTCTTGTTGCCAAGGAGGACGTTCCCGTTTACAGTTATTTGTCTTTTTACCTTTGAGCCTAAAAAAAAAAGCCTGCAATTCCTAAATGGATAAAGAAACATCAGTCCGAGAGTTGACAGCTTGTGGAAAAGTAGCCGCCACTCGTCTGTCTGTACCGATGCTTCGTGAAACTCCCGCCGGGGTCTGAAGCGTCCTCGGCAGTGAGAGACAGGAAGCTCCCGCTGTAACAGTTAGCTGCTGTCTGTCCTCTGTCCAATGTCGTGGTGATAATGCACGATCCAACTGAGACTAGGAATACGGTGCGAGCTTTCCCATAACGCATTTATGATTGCCCAATGTACATCTTTTTTAGAGCAGCAAGAGCTCGCAGGAAACACGTGTGTTTATTTAATGACATCCACTGCTTGACTTTACAATTGCAATATAAATCACAAAAACCAGTGGGACCAAAGTTATTACGCCTGGAAAAATAGTTCCTGACAAGCGCTGTCTTGAGCTGCTGAAGGATTTTGACACAGACGTTCTTTTTAACTCACCTTGCAGCACATTTTCTGCAGCTCTGTAACGTTTATTGAATATGAACAAAATGTAAACAAACACCATATCTCATAGGTTAAGCTATTTTGGAAAAAAGGGGTGGGGTTAATGTAAGCTAAGTGGCCGATGTTGACAAAGGACAATGACGTGTAGGAACACTGGTGTGATCCTTCAAAGGGAAAGTAAAACTAAAATACAAAAACACCTTCTGCAGGAAAACTCAGGGAATCAGGGAAAATGTTAGGATTCATCCTCTGGGGACCATGAATGAGAAAATGTGTATATGTTGAGTTTTAAGGATAAATGAAACTTTTGAAACGCCACATAAAAAGTCAGTTGACCACAGTATTGCTGCATCATATTATCAGTATTGTTATTGTCATCACTTTTAAAACTGCTGGCTGTAGTTTTGAATAAATTGCGACCTCGCGGCTACGGAGAAGCTTTCTGGAGGTGTCGTGAAGGCTGAATCGTGGATGGAGGACTAATTTCAGAAGTGCATCTGCATTGTTGTCCCTCATTGTCCAGTTGGTGGAGCAGAACATGCTGTTGGAATTGAATCAACGCCTCCCAGCAGGCCTCCACTAACCAACACTGTTTGCATCAGTAGCCCGGCACAGCAGGTCCCCGAGGACATCACACGCAGATGTGCACACAGAAATACACCCGCGCGCGCTTCAGCTCAGCTATTCATATCAACATCACAGCACACCAAATTACATGACTGTGAAGTTGCAGACAATTTAACAATAAAGAAGTCTTTAATGTCAGCGACCCATAAAGAACAAATGAAATGAATGTAACATGGGTCATGGATTCATTAAGGAGCTCCTTCCCCAAAATGTGACAACTTACACGATTTATTACAAGCAAAATTAAGTTTCTTGCTCTTAATTAATGATGCTGCTTTCTGCAGAAAAACAACAGAAACACTAATAGATTCCAGTTAAAATCGATTTCTGCAGCATCTGCAACATTTTTTTTCCCCTCTGTTCAGCTTCTAACAAAAACCTGTACTTGTGATCTGAGGGTTTCCTTGAGAATATTTTTTCTTTCTCAGCATCAGCCTGCTTTATATTCATTCTGGCAGCAGCGTTCATACCTGGAAGCTGCTCTGTAAAACAGCTCCTGTTGGATCATAAGTAGCTGGACTGAGCTGAGGTCACAGGTTAAACACACGGCTCAACTGCACCTTTTTCTTCAGGGAGGAAAGAGTATAAACATGCAGAGTTCAAGAATATTTTTTGTGGGCTTTTAAGTTTGTTGTTGCCTTGTGTTGCATTGAAGCTGTGCTGATATCTTATAAGGACATGGCAGCAGCAATGCATCTGTTTAACCCTGTGGAAGCTCAATAATTTCCTTTCACGGTGCGTTTAAAAAAGGGAGGAAGTCATAGGGAAACAGCACAAAACTCTTGAATTACCTTATATTTGGCATTTTTAGACTCCATTTCCCAAACCAGGGCCCAAAGGATATGGGATTGTATGGGCTGATGCCAATACCTTTATTAGAGAGCAAGAAAACTGAGATATCCAATATATGAGCGTCTGTCTGTCTGCCTGTCTGCCTGCTATCACTGAATTTTAGTAGTTAATCACGATTAATCACATTTTTTATCGCATGTTTAAAATTCTATTATTTAGAGTTTTATGTCCATTTTAACAGTGTAAAGTAATTCTTACCAGTGTAACATAATTGGGAATTAAATGCCAATGCCAGTAACAAGGAAGAGACGGGCAGAGCTTGCCCACCGCTAACTAGCTTAGCTCAAATACTGGTAGTCAATGGGAAGTGCTAGCCTGCTTCCACCTAAAGTCATCAGATAAACTTTCCAACAACTCTGAACGGTCCTGTGTGCTTGTTGTGACTTGTTTATTTACCACATTATATTATTTTTAGACTCAGATTAACACTTTATGTATTTCTTCTTCTTCTTCTACTGCTGTACTTGTACCCTGCAGTTTACTTTCAGTACATATTTGATTCCAAAATTACATGAAGTGCTAATGTGAGCTGTGGGTGAGCTCTGCCCGTCTCTTCCTTGTTACTGCACGCACAGTTGAAAGAATGGGATCTACCGTCACGTCTGGAACTCAGGAGGCAAATAACAAAAAGTTGCTGTAACCCTTTAAGAAACTGCTAATACAAACCTCACACTGCTGCAGCTTCACAATAAAAGCAGTTATTGGTGAAACTTAGCTTGACTTTCATTGATAAGTAGTCACAGTGAATGCAGGATGTCAGTAATTTTAGCACTTAATGCTATCATTCGTCAACAATAAAAACGTGTCTACAAAAAAGACAGCGGTTGTTTGACATTTTTGAACAGCAGATCAATTTGAAATTTTGCAGGAATAAACGCAACAAGAACGAGCAGCCACAAGAAAATGTTAGAAGAACAGCGGCAGGCTTCAAGCTCTCTGTCAGGTATTACCGTCCTCAGGTAACGACGTATTTAAATCCATAGTACTGCTGAGTAGGCACTTTTCTTTTTTCACTGTGACACTGAATCCTCCACAGTCTTATCGGCAAACTCTCCTGACTGTTACTGCCACATGAAAAGTGCTTTGACTCTGCTGCCGGATGGAGAAAACTCTCCGGGTAATTGTAGCGTCTGTCTATCAACTATGATTTAATTTAAAAAAGTTTAAAAAAAGAAGAAGAAGCTGAATGGCAGTGGGCAGTAATGTATTCAACGTAACCCCAGAGACACGACCCACTGCTGCAGCACACCAACTACATGCAGTCATCATATTATTTTACATGTTCACGCCATCACTGTGGAGTATAAGTCCAAGTACGCTGCATATAGAGACGTGTACGTTCAGGCCGACAGCGCACATCCGTTAACATGATGTGTAGAGAGTGAACTTGTACTTTAGTCATTTAATATTTATTTAAGCACCTTGTTTACAACTGAAATAAAACAGTGTGGCATGTTGGACGTTACATTTTTTCCTTTCACCGTGTTGTGTGTGTATGAACGTTACATGTTAGTGTTTTTTTGGCTCAGCTGTTGTTCTCATTCTGAGCTGTGTGTCTGTTTCTGTGAGAGCAACAGTCTACTTACTGTGCTCACATCCTCGGCTAATAAAGCAGGTTTTGATTTCAACAAAACACCCACGACTCAAAGTTGTCTAATCATCGTTTACTGGCTGAGAAGGCAGCTTAATGACTGTTCACACTCTGTACCTACAACGTTAGGACGAGATGAACCAGAAGAAGAAATCGATCAGATAAAAAAAGTTTAAACGACTGGAGGTGATCAGTCACATCTCTTCTCCAGGTGACACAGTTGTGTTGATGTGTGTGTGTTAAACAGTGAAAACACACAGTGCACAGAGGCCTGTGTGTGTCTAAACGTGCAGACACTGACATGCAGGGAGCTCACAGAGCGGACAGTCGTTTCTTCTTCCTCGTCGTCACCTTACAGCCGGTGAAATCCACAGCTGTCATCATACACTTGCACTGTCACAGCTTGTTACAACACAGTTAATTATGCCAGTTATAATTAAAATCAGGCTCCCTGTGATTTGAAAATTGCATTTTTTTGTAGAAATTAAAGGAAGACAATTCAGCAGTGAGCGTAGTGAAAAAGAGTTTAAGTATAACACAGGATGTGGCGATACCGGACTTTCACAACAAAAGCACAGCCAGTGAACAGACACTGATCACGGTGACAGATGTGCAGTTACATGTTACTGACACGCTACATGTGAACACATCAGATCTCTGAACAGTGTATTTGACATTGTGTGTGTGCATGTGTGTGTCTGTGCATGTGTGTGTCTGTGTGTGTGTGTGTGTCGGTGTGTGTGTGTGTGTGTGTGTGTGGTGGTGGTGGGGGGCTTTCTCCATCACTCTCCTGCTCATTACTTTTCTGTTTTTTTAAAAAATTTGTTTGGTTTGTTTGTACATTCTGTAAAGCGTCTTTGAGAGTCCTGCTTATATTATTATTATTATTATTATTTATCTATCTGTTTATTTAGCTGCACCAGAGTTAGCTATAAGCTAATTTACATCTGCAGTCCCTGGGCAGGAGACAGAGACAATATCTCAATAACAACAAACATTACAGCATTAAAACAGCCACTACGGCTGTTAGTATATGACAGTTGCATTTGGAGAAATGCTGCAAAAGAACACGTGACGACATATTGTTCTGATTTTCATATCTAATTATTAGAAAGCTGCAGGAAAAGAACAAGTAGCCTGATGAGTAGAAACACAGGTTCAACGCAGGAAAACGAGACCAAATAAAAACTCTGCTAACTCCAGCTTAAATCAACCCTCCTCACACTCTAAAGATGCTTCACTGAATCCATCATCATCACCTTCATCATGACAGCCTGGTCTGCTGCCTTGGTCAGTGTCTAGAATCATCACAGTGAGCAGTGAAATCATGTGACTGGACCTTATACCAGTCACCAGCATCCACAGCAGATGGAGACACAAGGACTCAAACTGGCCTCTAACCCCGCCCACACACACATTACACCACCAGTACAGGCCCCGCCCTCACGCCACAGATAAAGCTCACTCACGCTCTGGAGCGGGCGGACCACGTCGAGCTCCGTTACCTCCATCAGACCCATCGATGCCTGATACCCGCCCCAGCTGCAGAATTGCTCTGTTTGTTTGTTTGTCGTTTGTTGTGTATGATGATGCATGACACTTTGACACAAACGATGTCAAATACAGTGACTCTGATTTTGACTTGATTTTAATAAAGATTTCTGAGTTTAAAAGGTGAAACAAAATGCACCATTGGCTGCTGCTGATGAGGCTCCTGGTGCTGCTTTTGTGCAGCTGCATCTACTCAAAGAATCTGATCTTCAATATTTGAAAGTGAGAGTAAAAGAGAAGTTTCCCACAATGCCAGAGTGTCCCTGAACATGTTGCTCATACGTGGTATCTCATGTGCCAGCTGCTCCATGAACAGGCTCCATATCTCCTCTGCTGTGATGGATTCCTCCCTGCATGGAGGTTGACTGTTGATGCCAAAGGATTTTGGGTGACTGACACTAATGATGAACAGCAAAAATTAAACCATTGGCAGTGACAGGAGGAAAAAAGCTAAATTCAACATAAACTGAAGCTGCAGCTTCCAGAGAAGCTCTAAAAAAAAGAGAACAGTCTTTGCTCCCTGAGGGCACCAAAATGCCAGTGAACACGGCAACAAACAGCAGCGACTGACACGAGACGCAGCCGAAAAAGCACAAGCGCACTGAAATAGTGCACGAGCTAATAAGCTGGTTTGTAAGGCGCTTTTTCTGCAAACGCCATTTATCACTGTCACACACGGTTTATCTCACACAGGAGCGCGGCGTCGCAACGTAAATCGAATTCCAATCACCTCCAGGACAAAAATCTGATGTAATTAAGAGAATCGGCTCTTGCAAATTCATTTCAGCCCAGAAACTCCTGGTGAGAACAGCATCAAGTTATTTTAACGTGAGCGCTTCAAAAGATAAATTCTGAGTCACGTGGGCCTCACATATGAAACCCCAACACGAGGGTTAAATGAGCTAAAACCATCTGATTAGATTCCCACCGTGGAGCGCGCCTCCACTCACAGGATGTCAATAAAACTTCATTCACAACACAGCAGATGTAAACAGCCTATTCATAGACATAAAGGCTGTTTAAACGTGATTTACTGACACTAAAACCAGGAGAAAATCATTGAGGAGGAATTTCATGAGGAGGAGATTCTGCGCGTCGCAGCAGGAACTTCGGTCTGAAACTGAGCCGAGGAACATACGTGCTGGGATCTGAACCTCCTTAGTTCTGGAAACAGCCTCTGAATGTGAACATGTCATGTGAACTCTGTCAGGATTCAGCCTGTGCACGCAC
>JAQFJA010000017.1:13048289-13060368 GCA_029874485.1 Naso brachycentron
TCGCGGTGTGTTCTGTCTGTGAACTGAGCCGCCGGCCACCGACTGGACATGAGCGTCATCACCGTCAGTGAGCGCGGGACAGTGGGAGCTTCCTGCGTCCTGCTGCCGAGGAAGGACGCTGTGGCCATGACGTCAGCTGCACGAAGCGTCTGCGCAGACAGACGACTGGCGGCTACTTTTCCGCGAGCTCGGACCGATAGAGTTCCTTTAACCATTTAGCAATTACAGGCATTTTTATGCACCATCTCCCCATTTCCAGAGGTGAACTGAAGCGTCTCCTCAGCAGGAAGCTCCTGCTGTCCCGCGCTCACTGACGGTGATGACGCTCATGTCCAGTCGGTGGCCGGCGGCTCAGTTCACAGGCTGAACACACCGCGAGCTTCCCCGGTAACACATGTTGTTTTTCTAACTCGTTCCTGAAGCCCAGCAGATGAATAACTGTCCGTGTGTTCCAGCTCCTGAGAAACAGCCTGCACAGAGTCCACGGTCCGAACACTGAGCGGACCCTTTAACCTGTAACACAGGTTATACTTCATTTTTGCATCTTTGACCCTTTCACCCACTCATCACATATACTCTGCATTGAATGTGGTCAGCGTGTCACTTCAATACAGCATGAAAATCACCTGCAGAGACCTGAAACTTGCTCTTATGTACAGTGCTGAGTGTGAAATCAATCATTATTGGTAATTAATGATCCATTATATGCATCACTATTCAACCATGAGTGACAAAAATAAGACGTAATACTCAGTGCAGTGCTTCAGCATGTGGCACATGTGTGAGTTCAGTTTTCATGTGTTGAAATGACGACAAACGACTGGCTGTCTGAACGGTAACGTGAGGAAAAACTGTCAAATGCTGCCGTAGATCGTCCAAAGGTTCACAACAGTATTCAAAGTAAACTTGACAGAACTGTGATTTGGTCTTTCATGGTGATTTCTCTTCCTCGTCAGTGTCGACCCGTCACGAGGCACGACCTCTGACCTGCACACGCTGATGACTCACAGCTGTCACACTGCACTGACACAAATCCACCTCATGAGCTCTGAGTTCACTCAGCTGCAAAGTAACAGGCACTAAAATCAGTTCACATGCCAATGACGCTTGCTGCACACGTCTTCACTACACGTCACCACATTCACATACACGCACATACTCTGATCTACCAAGTTTGTTACAAGTTTAGTACAACAGGACAACAAAGTACGCAGGAGCTGCTCATGCCACGACAAACTGCAGCTCACAGCCGTCGTGTCCGTCTGCTGTGGTACATGTACGAGAGCGAGCCGGACCCAGCACCACAGCTCAGACCGTCTCCCATTGCAGCTGAGCACCATGTTTATTTACAAACACTCTGAAAAAGGACGATTTTCAACACAACCTGTTGGATACCCAACAGAATCACTCAACTTGAACTTTCATTTTTGCTTTTAACGGAACAGTTAGACTCGCTTAGTTGGATTGTCCCTCTTGGCTCTTGATCTTAATGTTGGTGTAGTGTTAGTGCAGCTAGTGCACAGATTTAGACCTTCTTAGCTTAGCTTAGCATAAAGACTAGAAACAAGGAGCAGCTATAGGCCAAGTTCACAGTTACAACAGAGTTAAAACTAGCAGCTCTGTCATGAGATGATGCATTCAGCCATCGCAACAAATGCTCAACCACAAGGCCTCCGACTTTTGGGTTGATATATTGCTATTGTTTAAGCTAACGTTTAGCTCTCTTCAGTTAACCAAAGGTCTAGTCTTTTGCTAGCAAAACTGAATTATTGTCTCTTGAAGAATATTTTTTTCCTTCCAGCATTCCTCTGCAGTAAACTGGTTCTTTCAAAAGTGTGAGCCACTCACTTTAGCTGTTTTTGCTGTCAGTCTATGGAGGTACAGTTTGAAAACACCAAAACCATCTAAAAACGTCCGTCCAAAACTCTCAGCAGCTTCGTGTCGTATAATCCAAGTTTTCTTTATCGTGTCATAAGCTCAATACTTCCACAACAGGGAGGTGGGATTCATCATTCAAGCTGGAGAACTTCTAATGCTTGTGCCTGGACAGGCGCGCAACAGGCAGCCTTGTACCGGGTGTGTTGGCTTTAGGAGCTTTTTAGCAGAAATTCAAGTGTTTTGGAGGTATTGAGCCAACAACATGAACACAAGAAAATTTGGATTAAACCACAAGAAGTTGTTGGGAGTTTTGGAAGGACATTTTTAGATGGTTTTGATGTTTTCAAACTGTATCCCTATAGACTGCAAAAACAGCTGAAGTGAGCAGCTCACATTTTGGGAAAAACCTTTTTACTGTGGAGGAACGCTGGAAGGAAAAAATTTATTCTTCAATTCTATTACTACTACTAATTCAAGACATCTAAGGGTGAGTAATTATTACACATAAAAAATAGTTTTACGGTGAAATATCACTTTAAGAAAAACTGGATACAGCGAAGCCGCTCTGCCTTGCTTCCAAACTGACATACTCATACTTTGCCCCGGAGGCTGCCACTGTAAAAGAGACAGCTGTAAAACTGTTGACAGGTCTCCTCAAACCGCAAATGAGCTCAGTCATGACTCTCTCTGTTCTGAATTTTCAATCCATGAATGTTTTGTTTTTGTAAAACTTTGCACGAGCTGAGAAAAGCGATTTTAAAGTGAGGGCTGAGCAGGAACTCGTAGGCGGGGCCAGCGGGGGGAGGGACTCAACTGATCATAATATTCAGAGGGATGCATAAGCAGGAAGTCAACCTGGAAGCCAGAAAACTTTTTCGGTGAATGCGCTGGGTGATTCTCATTAGTTTGCATAGGCAGCCATCTTTGCGTCTGGTGTCCAGTTCAAAAACTAATGAGCTTTGATGATCCCGTTTCCTTACCAGCAAGAGTAGATTTTTTTCAGTCACTTAAACCTCGATTGGACCATTTCAAAATTTCTAACAGTGTCACCTCTGAAAACCCAGCAGAGACATTTGAATACTTAGAGGAGTTGTTGTTGTGAATGTGGTTTCACATTTACCAGACAGTCCATCATTTTCATTCATCTGAAGCAAAAAGAAGCTAAAAGTCCTGGTAGAGCTCAGGGAAACTGCATAGTTAGAAAACCATTCGATCCATTTGTTGATTTAAAAAAAAGAAAAAAAAAGACTAGTGCCATTTAAAGTTATGACTTTGTAGGTCAAGAATATGAGTCTCTACGTCATAGTTGACTTGGCTTAGTAAGATATTATCATAACCAAAAAGAAGTTTTCTTTTTCTTTAAATTAATTTTCTTGAGTGTAAAATGATTCTATATAAGGTACTAAAAAGTGATGCAAATGTCTGCAGTTCCAGGCTTAAATGACAGGTGTGTTGAAAAGTGTGTAAACTTTTTTAGAGTCAGCTGAGTTTTTATGAGTTCTGGGTATGAAATCTTCACAAAGATGAAACACTGTGGGCTCATAAATGAATAAACTGTGTCAAAGAAAATGAGGCCCGGACCCCCAGGTGACCCAGAGAAACCAAAGGTTAAAATGAAAGATGTCAGCGTGAAAAGACGCATGTGATCTTTTAGGACTTATGATCCAAAAAGTGGTGAAACAGCAGCACAGCCAGTGATCCCAAAAGAAACTCTTGTTGGCCAGGTGTCCGTTTGAAAAGAGCCGTTTGTCATGGCACTGCTGGATGTCATGTTAACTTACACACACACACACACACACACACACACACACACACGTCTACTTTACTCTCAGTACGAGACACAGACCAAAAGGCAAAACTCTGATCAATAGAAAACACTGATGTATGTAGAGGAAGCAGTGAGTCAAATCAGAAGATTCTTCAAATTGCACTTTACGTCCCAACGCTCTCTCTCTCTCTCTCTCTGTCTGTCTGTCTCTGTCTCTCTGTCTCTCTCTCTGTCTGTCTCTGTCTCTCTGTCTCTCTCTCTCTGTCTGTCTCTGTCTTCAGTTCAAGTGCAGGCATGAATCTCACAGGCTGAACACAAACCTCAACAAGGTCCAGTGCACCACACATTACTCTTCATTTGTTGGAGGCAAGTGTTGTGTTTGACAGCACCTGTAGATTTTGTCTGAAAAGGGAGAATTATAAGGCTGGTCCAGATGTTCCAGACGCGTCCAAAAATTGGAAAATCCATTCTCCTGTTATGTAAAACTTCATCTATCCCAAAAGTAAGAATTCCAAACGGAAGCTGAAAAAGATCAGACCGCTCAAAGGTTTCAGAGATGCTCTTATCTGATGTCAGTGTCACAACATGCACTGTAAACAACTACACAGAAAAAAAAGATTTGGAAAAGGGTTTTTTTTGACTGCAATATAAAATCTATAGATTGTTGTTTTTGCATTAAATGTTGTTATAATATTCACTATAACACCAAAGTGGTTGGTGGTTCAACACAACTAATCACAGCTGGACTGCAGAGTGGGCAACTGTCTCCGGACCCTTGACTGTCAGGGGCCCAAGAGGCCTCAGGTTGGAGGTGTAATGTGGTTATTTGGTGGCGCTCTGATTCATTGAAAAGCCTGTTTGTTAAAGAGATGCATCAACTTTTTTTTTTCTTTTTGTTATTTTCCTCCCTCCTGAGTTCCAGACAAGAAGATAGATCCCATTCTTTCGATTGTGCGTGCAGTAACAAGGAAGAGACGAGCAGAGCTCGCCCACCGCTAATTAGCTTAGCTCAAACACTGGTAGTTAATGGAAAGTGCTAGCCTGCCTCCACCTAACGTCATCAGATAAACTTTCCAACAACTCTAAACGGTCCTGTGTGCTTGTTGTGACTCGTTTATTTACCATGTTATTTTTTTTTTTTTCAGAGTCAGATTAGCACTTTGTCATTTTAGAATCAAGTACGTCTTAGAGAAACCGCAGGGTGCATGCGTGCCAGTAAACCGCAGAAGAAGAAGGAATACAGGAGGTGCACATCTAAATTGATCCTGTGAGCTATAAACTTTGTAAGACTTTAAAAGAAATAAAGTAGTTACCTCGGGCTTCGTTTCCTCCTGCACATTCTGTGAAAAGAGACAGTATTAACAGATATAATTAATATGAAATAACTGATGATGAATGAGGCAAACATGAGGTAGAAACTGGAGACTGGGAAGCTCCCAGCACAGATGTGTGGAACTGTGTGATTTAGAGTTTTGATCTTTTGACACTGCGTACAAGAGACACTGTAGCACATAACTGACAGGACTGCCATTTGATGTGACCTCTGAACACCTCGTCACAAGATAAAAACAGACCTTTGGACCTGATAAGCAATGGGAACTGCACTACAAACGTCATCATGTCACACGTAAAAGCTGGTAAAATGCTGCTGTGAAACTTTTACCTCAATATGAATTTATGTGTTAAACATCAGCAGCAGAATTGCAGGGTTTTGTTTTGTTTTGACTCTAATAACTCTAAAAGATCCACTTTTGTTGAATTAAGTGTTCCACACAATTTTTGTTAAACAACATAAAAGACAACATATTCCACTCTGCTGGTATCTTTTTGTCGAGTGAAGGTTATGGTAATATGCTGAACCTATTTTTTCCTGTTTTAGTATTTTGCTGCCAGTCCCTGCACCTCAAAACAGTCTTGGTGTGTGTCTGCCCTCTGTGTTTTTGAATATGTTGAACCTACTAATGATGCCTTTCTTCATCAAGACCAGCACCACAGCCACGAGTACCACGCCCATGAACACGACCACTCCCACCGCGATGCCAATGATCAGCCCACGTCCATCTCCATCAGTAACTACATGATCTAAAAACACAGAAAAACAGCACAATAGTTTTATGTTCTGCTCTCCTTCAACATAATGTCTATTTATAAATTTCAATGAACTGAGGTTTAGATTTTGCTATGAAAATGAGGCTCAGTGACGCTGTGATTTGATTACATTAAAATAACACAAATCAATCATTAGTGCTGGTTAGCCACTTCTGACTTTAAGAAACAGCAAACAGACAGAGAGTCCCATTGAAGCGTATTATATGTATGATGTTGTGTTCCCAGAATTTAAATCTGTGATTGTAACAGAAGAATCTGAAAAACCTGAAATATTCTCATAAAACGGCCTTGGGGCTTTTGGCTGAACATGTATTCATTCAGACATTATTAGGGAAGATAATTTTAGTCATTGGAGAAAAAAAGAGAGAAATGAGAAAAACAACAACAACAGAAAGTTTCTCACCCCAAACTCTCTCGACACTCATTTTTGTTGCAGCATGAATGACTTCACAGGTGTATTCTGAACGGTCACTCTTTAAAATCTCAACATCGACTCTGATCTGGTGCGTATCGTCATCATTTGGTCGAACACCCGACGATTTCAATCCGTCCTCTTTGGAAAGAATGCGGCTGCCCCGCTTGATGTTCAAAATGATGTCTTTTGGGTAGAAACCAGTTGCGAAGCAAGTCAAAATGATGTTTGTCTCGACTTTGGCATTCTTTGCAAACAAGAACACCTCAGGTTTACCTGAAAAAGAGAAACGTAAAGAGACTTATTGTATGACCGTGTCACCTCACAGAAGATCAAGTCTGTATCGTGTAAGTCTTCATTAATAAACTGGGTGCAACATATGGGGGGAACAATCTTCTGTCTAGGTTTGAAGATCGCAGTTGTTTATGTAATATCACGTTCACACACTTTGTCTCCAATGAAAGGTTGCAAATTGGATTCAGTTCAGGTTGGCAAATTATATTAACAACCGTTCAACTGTCGTGTTTCAACCTTCTCAGCAGAAGATCTCAAAAGAATCTTTGATTTTCTGTGACATTACTTCAAACTTAACTGAGAAGTGTTAAACCAACATGGATTTGATCAGGGAACGGACGGAATTCTTACTTAAGAAAATACAATTGATTTGGCACTGATTCAGCTAAAAATCAGCATCAGGTACTGATTCTGACATAAATCACTTATCTGACTGACCTGAAATCACCAATCCAGGTTTTATTGTCTAATTATTCTGAAGATATTTGAATTGAGAGTACTTAAAGTGTGCAGATGTGTATTAATTAGGTCTGTCAGCCTTACTGCCTAATCACAATCGACTAAAAGGCCGTGATTAACATGTTATTTTATAATTGTGTTAATCGCATGCTACTATTTTGTCCCTTCGACACACCCTTAGTCAAGCCACTGTGGTGGTTTCCTGCTTCCTGCCGGCAGAAGAAAGACAACAATACGCTTCTGAATGGCTCATTTTTTCTTTTTGTTAAACGGTCCTGTGTGCTAATCTGAGTCTACAAAGAACAATGTGGTAAATAAACAAATCACAACAAGCACACAGGAGTTGTTAGAGTCAGAAAAAAGATGTTGGAAAGTTTATCTGATGACTTTAGGTGGAGGCAGGCTAGCACTTCCCATTGACTACCAGTGTTTGAGCTAAGCTAATTAGCATTGGGCGAGCTCTGCCCGTCTCTTCCTTGTTACTGCACGCACAGTTGAAAGAATGGGATCTATCTTCTTGTCTGGAACTCAGGAGGGAGACAAACAACAACAAGAGAAAGAAAAGTTGACGTGGCCCTTAAAGGTTTTCCAACAATGAGATTTGCGGGAAACTTCTGTACTGATTAAAAAACTTCTAACAATAACTCCTTGCCTCTTATTAATACTATCAGGGGTTCTGTTAGCATTGGGTTAAAACTTGAAATATAGCCAAATACTGTAGGCACTTTTGTCTTTGCTTTGACATCAAATCCTCAGTCATCTTCTTGCCTTGTATTTGTCACCTTAAAAGTAAAATTGGGAAATTAAAAACTCTACAAGATCATTGACTGTTTCATTTTACTTATAGTGATAAATGTGCTGATTAACTGATGTAATGTGTTTCCAATACAGACTCAAACTCATGATAGGAGCAGAATTAAAAAAATCAGTTGGAGAGGATTTGAGTATTTAAATTCATACGAAAATCACTTATTAACATAAACAGACACTGAAATATGTCATATTTCATGTTTTGTGCACATGTCAGAATGTTACCTATGTGGGAAATGAACTGGCAGTGAAAACAAATCTTCCTTTTATCTATTATTGTAGAAGTATCAACCAAACTGCACAGGCAGCAGTAGTATCCACATGCTAACAGGCTAATGAGCACTAAGTCTCCTGTCTGTCTTAAATCTGTTAAAGGAAGTTACTTCCATTTTGATCTCCGGCAGTTGTCTTCATCTCACCTGTTTATAAGCGAGGTTGATCAGTTTGAAGCGAGCAGACTTCCTCAATGGAAGACACAGACTGTAGATGGCATGTAGAGCTGCACACAGGAAGCTACACAGCCCAAACTGCTTCCTCCTGGTTAACCACTGGTCCAGCCAGTTTGGGAAGCGCTTGTACTTGGTGCCCCTGCTCAGCTGGAGGAAAGCGGCACACAAACCAGGCAGGTAAACCAGCGAAAACATCACCAACGCCACGGAGGGAAGTGTGACGTTAACAGTCTCGATGGGCATTTTGTAGAAAACACTCTTCCCTGCTGTGACGTAGGGCTGCAGGACGTCCCGGGTGAAGTTGTACACGTAGAAGAAGACAAACAGGCACAGGGTGCAGAGGACTGGGATACGCCAGGACGGAAACAGATAGAGGGGGAGGTTTTCAACGTCCAGAGAAGAGGAGAGGAGGCCCATGTCCACAGGGATGAAGCCCATTCTACGACAAAGCTGCATCACTGAGTTCTTGGCCTTGTTGTTGTCACTGCACAGAAAAACCTGCGAACAAAAGTTCAATTGAGAGATTTTCACTTGAATTCTTTCTCTGTCAGCAGATCTCCATCACTCTGAATGACATGAGCCTACCTGCCTGCTTCCATCCCGAGCTCCCGTCTGAAGCGTCCAGGCTGAAATGGTGTTAAACCCTTTGACTACAGAACTCTCTGGAAACAGGTCAGCCAGCCGCTCTGCGTTCGAAGGCCCGTCCAAGTTGATTCTCAAACTATTGCTCACGTCCACTAGTGTCTTTCCAGCTAGCGCTGGCCTCAGCTCTACCAGTGTGGAGTGGTGCTCAGGGAAAACAGCGACAAAGACCAGGTCTGCCTGACTCGCTGCCTCCATCTGAGAAGTGACCTGAAAGACAACAATGACGCATATTAGACAGTGAAATTAACAGTTTGATGCTTTCAGAAAACACCTCTATTTTAAGCTTGCAAGCTTAGCTCAGTGGCAAATTCAGTCATGCAAGGGGGGTGTGGATGACCAGAAGGAAAAATGTGGGGTTAGGTTAGTGAATTTTTATGAGTATGGTTTGTTTGAGCACAACAACAAACAAGAGAAATCAAGTTTGCGCATTTTATCTGAAACAGCCATAAGAGTTTTACCACATGAATTGGGTTATCTTTCAGTTTTCAGTTTCTTTCAGTTTTTCAGTTTAATCCTTGTGTATAATTTATTGGCAAATACTAACAGTCTGATGATATAAATGGGAAACCTTTAAAAAATGTCTAACTGCTTTATTCTGTTCCCATACAATCAACTCTTATCTTCTCGAAAGCATCTATTCAGAACAGAAACAACAGTTATTATGCCTGGTGGATAAACTCAGAGTAAATATATAATTATTACCCCCACAGGGGGTGAAACAAAAACACCAATTACATGGTGAGTGTGAATGTGGGTTTCAGTTTCAGTGTGACTGTCACCTCGGCCTCTTCGGGGAACAGAGCCACAGAGCGTTTGGGGGTTCGACTCCCCACCACCACTTGGTAGCCTGAGGCCACCAGCCGTCTTGCCAGTGAGCGGGAAAAGTCACCTGTGCCAAGGATGCCTACAACTGGAGAGCCAGGTTCACAAATGGAAGCCTCGAGGCGTCTGGAGCCTCCTCCTTCACCTCTGCCTCGGATTAAAGGCCTTGACATTTCGTCAGGCATGATACACTGACAAACCTAGAGACAGAAGACATGTATTTACACCAACACTAACTCAGGCAGCTCCTAAAAAGTACAGAAAATAAACAGGAATTTGATTCAGAAGCAAAACATTTTTGATTAGATATTAAGATGTGGTTCTTCCTCACGTACAGACACTGACTGTTAAGGCTTAACCACAGAGGACGGCATCCAGCATGGGATCTAAAATAAAAGAATTCACAATAATAAAACATCTGAAACATACTGAGACCGTTCACATCCTCCTATTGTCAGCTCTTTTCTAGAACACAGAAACTAGGATCCCCATTATCTTTGTGTCTCAGCTGGCATGTCCTAGATCTGTAACTCTGCTTTGTCAGAGCCAGAGTGGCCATCCAATAATAGCACAACGGAACTTTGTTTTCCCACACACAGCCTGAAGACTGGAAGCAGTCTGTTTAACGTTAGCTGGCTCAGAATATTTTTACACCATCGACCAAGCTTCACGCACATTTCAAAACAACGACTCTGAAAATCACGCCAAACTTGGTTTCGACCGCATGAGAAGCTGCGAGGTTCCGCAAACCACACGCTGTTATCGTGCGGTTACTCAGAATAGCATCTAAGCTAGCAAAAACGCCAAATTTAAAGAAATGTTGCTTCGGTAAAGACCGGTAATGAATGCCGAATTTATTTTAAAAACCGACAACATTCAGTACAAGTCCTAAGTTAAGATGTATAACTTACTAAAGTTGGCCGCTCAGCGATAAAACATAAATTGCCCGAAATCCACATTGATATTTTCTTTCCAAACATTTGAAGCCACCTTGCGTGTTGTCCTTTGGCTGAACTCGTGGGACTTCACCTCCGAATAAAGTTACTTTCCCTTCAACACAGGACCACAAAGGCAAACATACACGAACATTTGGACAATATATTAGCTTAAAATACATAATTTGTCTGTTATCAGTGAGTACTTACCGCGATTTATTTACTTATTTACAGTTTGCGACTCCTCTAGCGTCTCCGTCCCCCCTCCTCTGGCGCGCTTCGGCTTCTTCCTGATAAGATGACGCAACTGCCAAAAGCCCCGCCCAAGCCACGCCCCCACGTGTGTGCAGGAGATAAAACAGGGAACGTGTAGGGGTTAGAAAGTGCAGATATAACGCCACATAAAAGTCATATCGGAATGAATTCAGACGTCGTTTGAAATACAACAAGAAAAAATAAACTTTATTCATATAGAACTCTTTAAGGTGGTTTACAGAAAGGAAAACAAAAGGTTAAAAAAGGTGGAGAGAGAGGACAACACATGAAAACCAAAATTAAGTGCAACACAAAATGAAATGTATATTGCGCACAGCATATTAAATGGTGTTTTGACACAGATAATTCATATGACAGACTTTAAGCCTCTTGTGAAAGGTTCAAGATAACTAAACCCACAGTCTGCACTTCTTCAGCGGTCAATACTTTGAGGTTTAAGAGAGAGAAGTTTATTTACAGTTTGTACACACACAGACAGTACGGGTGCATAGGAATTTTTGGTGCAACGCTCTTGGAGTCAGTGGTTAAAAAAGACAAAAGACACTAGGCCTAACTCAATTATAAAGAAAGCTGTACAGCTGTGCACACAGTTAACACTATAAAGTGTGATATATAGAATAGAATCCAACCACAGATCAAATAATAAGGAAAGCATTAATCCGTACATACAATAAACCCTGTAAAGAGCAGTAAGATACACACTCTGAAAGTAGGCTACCTTAAAATACACACTAACACAGAACGCAAACACTGTCAGTAGCAGCAGGTCTCTATATGACAGAGATTTTTTTTTAAAAGTTTCGGATTTTCCATCATTTTCTAATTCCCTTATGTCTTTTGCCATCAGACTGACTGAGATTAGAAAGAAACTGTTTCAGAAACGTGCTTTGTGTGTGATGATATTGTAATAACTTTGAAAATCCCTTAAAGGGACACACCAACTTTTTTTGTCTTCTTTTAATTTGCCTCCCTTTTCTCAGATTGGCACTTTATGTAACTTAGAATCAAATATGTGCCAGAACTAAACTGCAGGGTGTGTGTGCACCAGTAAATGTTAAATAAAAACAAAAAGAAATACACAAAATACTGCCATAAAGTGCTAATGTGAGTCTAAAAACAACATAATGTGGTAAAAAAAAACAAAAAAACAAGTCACAACAAGCACACAGGACCGTTTAGAGTTGTTGGAAAGTTTATCTGATGACTTTAGGTGGAGGCAGGC
>JAQFJA010000017.1:13112039-13122839 GCA_029874485.1 Naso brachycentron
GCACCATCGACCCAACTAATGCTATTTAAATTAAAAAAGGAAGAGTCATTTTCATTTGCCGTCTCCTGTCATAAACTGCTCTGATAGATCTGCCATGTTATGTGTCAGATCAGATAAGCAGCAAGCCTGCTCTGACATCTGCATTTGGGATAAGTCGACGCTCTGCTTCTCATGCATAGGTACTAAACAGCATGCATGGATTGGGATTTCTGTTGTGGGTTACAACACGATGCACCATTTATTTTGCTCAGACGCATGCGTTCATAAAAGAAGTTCAGGCACAATTTCTTTTTGTCATGGGGGAAAGATTTAAATGCAGCATATGTGGGTGTATGTCGAGAAGAAAGGCAGTTTGATGGCACTGTAAAGTGGAAAAGGATCATGGGACGTTTTTGTCTTTATTGTTGAAAGAACCAACAGGACAGGAAATCTATCAGATGTGACTTGGGTGGAAATGATCACGTTTGTTGACTTCTTTCCTTCCCTCTCACTTGAGAATAGACAAGATAAATGAAATAAAGCACCACTAACAGACAACCAAATAATTTAACTTTTTCTAGACCCTGTCCGATGTATTGATGCGGGGATATTATTGGTCGATATCAGCCTATCACAGCTATAGCAGTATCGATGTATATGTTCTCTGATATGCTTGATAATAAAACTACTTTTTAAAGGCTGGAAAAATGCTTAGACTACTGGTTTAAAATGGTGTAATAACACAGTCTGTCCAGCAGAGGATAATCCGTTTTTTAAGAACTGATAAGTAAAGTGTTTAGTATTCAATGCACTGATTTTAAGTGCATGATATCCTACGTCCTCCATTATATCTCTTTTTCACAAGTATCTGATAACCACTTTCAGCCAAGGGAAGGAGGTGTGGATGGATGGACGGATGGATGATATCAACCCTAGTATTAGTATCAGCATAGGCCCCAAAAATCCCATACCATTCAGGCCCTAAATTTTAAAAACATAATTATAAAAAGTTACTTGAATAAGTACACTGTAACACTGTTGGAACATCGGAATCATGTTGGTAAGCAACTCTGCAAAATATATAACAAATACAAAGTCGTTTTCCGACATTTTAATGTGTAAATTTGACCTATTAGAGCTGTAAAGTCAGTTTTATGTCCTTATAAAAATAGATGTGACATTAATAAATTTGCTTGACACAGTATAGGTACGTACAAGTTCATAAAACTCCACTCAACTGAAAAGACAAGCACAATTCAATCCAGGTTTCCTTAATTGAAACCCTCTCCCTTAGCTCCCTGATTAATTTATACTCTGAACGTGATCTAAATTGACCCATCCAGCCGCGAGGTATACAAGTAGCCTTGCTACTGCAGCAGACTGATATGTCATTAGAGTCCCGCTGCGATCTTGGCCCCAATATTTCATACAGTTGTATGGGGGACTATCAGGTGACTCCTGCTACGGAGAATATGAAATTATCTCTCATCAGCGGTAAACAAGCATGCTGCCCAGACCCCTCCAGCTTTCAGCAGACGCCTTGAAGAATTTAGCAGCATAAATTGATCTGACTTTGACGGATACTCCAAACCACCACAAGTACCCTCCCACCTCTCCATTAAGCTCTGCTCTCCTGTCTCTCTCCTTGCTTGCTGTCTGCATGTGTTTCTCCTTCTGTCCCACTGTCGTTCTCTTTATACAAGATGATACTGGGTCACGGTGCCAACTCACTGTCTACCCTCCAAGAGTCTCTCCAAGGATCGAATAACATTCAGATTTCTTGTTTTATTAAAAAGCGAACAAGCAGACCACATTTTTCATAAACCAACGTCTTCTCAAAGTGGATATCAGTCTGTACTTTACCCTTTTCTCTGACATTTTATTTGTTTAATCTTTTCGATGAGTGCCATGTCCGAGAGTTGTAACCTTCTGAACTCACGATCTGACATTGCTGACTGATTGCCCTGGAGGTGAGAGAGGGGCCATGGTTTGAACTTCTCTTTCTAGCTTTCATTTTTAGTCTTATCACAACTTTGTCATTTTTTAAGTCTATGGACATGTTTAGATGAGAGCAGTCCTACTAAAACAGGAAAAGTCTTTCCTTTTTGCTTTCATATTTTTTTAAATCCACGTTTCCATAAACAACTGAAAGCGCTGAAGCACCCGAAGTTGTTTACTTCCCACTGCTGCAAAGCCTTTAGCAGCCACAAATTTTAAAAAATTCAGCCGAAGTTTGACCTCTTAAATTATCCTATGAACTCTCAAATTTGCCTCGACAGACTGTCATCATATTCGACTTGCTTTGGATGTACTGTGGAGTGTTTGATCAAAATTTGCGGTAGTGGCTATTGCGTTGTTGACTTGTGCTAGCATTAGCATTTCAGTTTTGCTAGTTCACACAGCCAAAAAGAAGGGTGCGTTTTCAAAAGATCACATTCTAGAACCTGGTTTCAAAAGTTTGCAGTTTCAGAGATGCCAGCAGGCCATTGTGTGAAAGAAAGGTAGAACCGCACTGAAGTTTACCATTTGATGCCTAAACTTATGCCATGTAAACTGCCCCTAAATGGAATCAACACAATTAATCCCTTGCAAGCAAATGGTCTGAAAATCTGAACCATTTTCCCTGTATTTCAACAACATCACATCTCCCGAACCCTTCATGACGGCGGACTCTTCAGTCAGCCTTTGAGTTTGGCCGTTTGGACCCTGTTGTGTCTTTAGATCTGTAGTTTTTCTTCTTTTCTTCTACAGTCGCTCATCTCTTCAGTTGTAGCCCAGCTCATTTTATATGTTTCAGAGTCTGACTGCGCAGCTCGCGATGCACCGGATCTGGCTTCTATAAAGACATAGGATAAGATTACAGCTAAATAAGTCTTGTGGCTTTTCTCTGGGAAAACTTATGAAGTCCTAAAACTCCCCCAGTTATGAGTGGGCCCAGCAGGGCTGCAGTGGAAGGAGAAAAGGAGTAAAGACTGAAATATAATACAAGCGCCACTGATCCTCCAAATAATAAGGCACTGACAGAGTGGAATGATAGCATGATAACTCATGGAAGCTTCTTAAATCCAGCACAGGTACATGACCCTCGCTTTGTAAAGAAGTCATTTTCCATGATATATACTTCACTAATTCATCTGGCACATGCTTTGTTTCTTGCTCCATTTTCCCCCCTCTATTCTATTTCCATTTGATGAAAAGTGGAATTATTTGCACGATTGCACACATGGTTTTGGATCTATAGCTACTCCGTCTGGCTCTCTTTCGTTCTGTACAAGCTGTGGATAAAAAGGGTCGAGCTCTGGCACGTTTAATGGGATGAAGAAGCAGCCATGCCACTGTTGGTTTACATGAAATCAATTTATTAAGTAGCAGGCTTCCAATTGGCTGTTTGTGTAATCAATCACCGGGCGGCAGACGATTTTCATTACTCTGCCAGGACTCTCTCCACAATTGCCGGGTGAAAGAAGAAATAACATGTTTGCAAAGAACATAAAACAGGGCTGAAGTGAGGTGCAGATGTCTGTATATATTTAGTCTATCAGCCAAGGTCCTCTGGTGATTTCACATCAAAGCCGAGAACAGGGAGCCAAAAGTAACAGTTTCACTTCTCCTTGATCAGCGTGTGATAGCTGTTTATTGGCTTTGGAAGTCAAGTGCGGGTCAGGATCAATCCGTTGTGACAGAGTGGGAGTCCCACTGAGGATGAGGCGTGATTTTATTAAATCAACATGGACCCGTCGCTGGCCATCAGCATTTGATTTCAAGCAGAGTTTTTCAGTTCCAGTGTCAGAGCAGACACTGAGTGTGTTTACATGCCGCAGGATCCTGGTTTCTATCGGCACGCTGCAGGTAGCAAATCCAGATTTCTCAAAACTGTGATGTTTACATGTGCTAAACATCACCAGGATACTTAGAAATCCTGATCGTAACCGCGATAAAATTGCAGATATAGAGGCTCAGAGTTGCTCAAAAGAGTTTTTACTGCATGGGCCCTTTCTGACATGTCAAAACAGCATTTTAAGAAAGTGGTTCTTAATATTTCTTCAATAAACGGACCCTCTACCAGCACCAAGTAGAGTTATTTCATTTTTTTGTCTCAGGGTGTCCCATCTGAACAGAACTTTGCTTTTAAGTTTCATTTCAAACAGTCTAAGAAATCAATCAGAAAAACATTCACACATTCTGTCTTTGTGTTATTTTTGGATGGAATTACAGTGAAAATAAATTACTCACCTGTTTCAAATCCAATAATCTTTAACACGTAGCTTTCATTTGGTTTAAAAAAGGTAGAAATAACGTCTTCTTAAGTCAATGGGATCGTGGGGAATCCAAGTACTTGTAGGGACCCATCTCATGTTTTTATTTTGTTTTTAAGTTTTGTCTTTGGGAGACATGGCTGCAGTTTTAATTCAATCCACTATCAGAGAGTGAAATGTGTTTACCAGAAATCATGGTGTGATGTTTGACTCCAGACTCAGAGTTGCAAACGTCAAGCAAAGACCTCCAAGCGAGCCACTATCAGTACGTTTACATGACATTTAAAATAATCCATTAATTGTAATAGTCCGGCTAAAACCAGACTTTTAAAATACATGTAAACATGTAAACAAATCAAATTTCTCACAGTTGAGCCGACACGCACAGATAACGCGATTCGAAGTTGAATTACTCATAAGCAATCTGCGCATCATCGATAGTCCCTGCGGCGTCTTTGACCCGGAACTCAAACAGCATAAATCTGTAGAAGAAAGTCGGCAAGAAAACAAGATCCCAAAAGCAAGAGGAGCAGCTTGCATCAAATTTGCACTGTAAGTAAAGTGTAGATACAAAGCGTACAGCGCTGTTAAGTTGTTCATGTTTTCACTGTTCAACATGGACTCAGCTAGCCGTTTGCTAACTTGTTTGTAGCTTGTTTGGCTAACTGGAAGAAGGTCCAACAGCAACTGGCTGGACGGGGCGATCGCTGCCTACTGTAGCAGAGTCCGATAATAAAGCCGTTCTCCCTCACTTTTCTTTGGATGACTGAAATGGCATTTTCACAGCCATCAGTAGGAAAATAATTCACTTTTCCAAACATATCCACAGTTGCACCTTGTATCAAAAGAGTTCCTCCAGCAGGAACCTGCTTTGGCTCTTTTCTCTGTCAGGTTTCAGACTAAAGAGGACGGAGCTGCTGCTGTTTGGACAACCCAGCGATGACACAATCACTAACCTGAAAACTTCTTATCCTATCTTTAAACTTCATACTAGATGTCAGAGTACTTAACGGGACTCAAGCTGCTGATGGGTTGAGCCTGTGGCCTTACGGTCAAACCACGAAACCACTCATGCTCCAGTTCCCAGACCAGAGGTTACATGCTGTTTTCAGCATCTCAGAGGAAACAACATGCTTGTAGATGCATGTTACACTCACACAACTGACATACACCACTGCAGCTGATGGTATCTTACATTTGAAAACGTATAAAATTACCACATCTGTTTTTTTTAGGATTAAATTAAGGACATTACATTTCTTGACCTTGCATCATATTTATCTGGGCCAAGTTTACCAGTTAATATATCTGTTTTTGTTGCGATTAAAACTCCTTTATCCATATTCAGTAGTTTCCCTCAGTGACCTGATAGTTAGTGGATGAAATCCACTAATAAAATAAACGCTCTGGGAAAATCTGGGTTCCTACTGTACGTTACACTCTATATCATGTCATCCTACTATGAAACAAGAACAAAAACATCATGGATAAGATTTGGCATTACATTTCCATACATCAGGAGTATCTCGTCTTCCTCCTCCTCGGGACCTTCATTAGATCAGCGCACGATATAACTCACTGTCCCTCACCATCAGCCTCTGCTCGCTCTACAAAACAATGAACACGCATGTATACACACACAGACTGTGTGCTCAAGTACAGCTGGTAACAATCAGCATGGACCGGGACTTAATGAAGCTTTGACATAAGAGCTCATAATCTGCCGTCCTGCAGACAGACAATCCTACCTGGCCCAGACGGTGAAGCAACAGTATCTATTCAGGATTTACGAGGAACGGTACTTTCTTTGGTTACCGTCTGATGAAAAACGCTGCGTGTTCAAAAGGTCAGATTTTACAGCTGCTACATCTAAGAATTATTCATGTCTATACATCACTGTCAAATTACATGTAACATCTGGGCATGGTGACAAACAAATTAGATCATACTTGAGATGATCTATGATGGAGAGTTTGATCATGTTCAGCATTAAGACGACGTTTCCCATTAATCCCCTTCTTCTTTCCGGTAGGATGCGAAGTTAAAATTAGTCGACTGTATTAACGTCTTTTCAGAAACACAAACAGCAACCTTTCTCCAAAGCGATCCACCAGATTTGCTAAAAACCATCCAGCCAGGAAGCAGACAACATTAGCTGCTACAGTAACCCACCAATCCTCTCAGAGGAGGTTTCGTTGGCAGGGTTTCACTTTTGATGCTTGATTTACTGTAAATAACACTTGTGTAAAAATAGAATATGAGGAGCTTTTGCTGTTTCTTTTGAGTCCCACGGAGGCAGAGGTGTTTCCTGTATTATTTCCTATACACAGAAAATCTCAACACAGCCAAGATCCAATCTTATCTGATGTGCCAAGGCCTTAGAAAAAGCCCAAGTATGGTGATTTATTTGCTGTGAAGCTAAAGTCGGAAAATGTGATTTACTGACATCACAATACTAAACATACAGCAGTACTTACCGAGCTTCAAGCACATATTGGACTGTATTTATTTAACTCTTATTTGGGAGTTGTCAGATATCAGATATCTTTGCAACCAGAGACTTTTCCAAGTCAGATTAACGGCTGGTTCGGCTGTTGGCAGCAGTATTGAAATATGTTGTATCAGACCACGAAGATGACGAAAGAGCCGAGGAATATTGCAAAGCACATTCTTCATCCGAACCCTAAGAATTGTTTACCTATACAGTGTTTAGAGCGACCCAAACGAGTTCTGGGAGCAAGTGCAGTGTGTTGGGGCATGTGTGACCAAAACGGCTGTACAGAGACCCACCTGAAGGGGTGATCCTGGTCTGGTTACAAACAAACTCTGGTACAGTCGCCGATTATGGGCTGAGGACGACTTTGTAAACAAACAGTTAGCAGCTAGCCATGACACAAACATGAATCGAGGGTTGACCTGGACTAGCGACCAATTACGCTGCCTTCCTGATATTTGGGCAGACGACCGTACGGGCCAACAGCTAGAAAAAGTCCTGAAGTGTTCAAAATGTTTAGCAAATGACTGAAGGAAGCATGATTTCTGACCAACGAATGGAATGACATTTGGTTATATTTTGGTTTGCTTGAATTTTGGCTTGGGTTAAACCAAACTGAACCAAAGAGAAAATACAAATAAGTTGCAACTCATCTACTAATTCGGACCACATAAAACGAACTACAGCACATGGCAACTGTGGCATGGCTGGTTGTCAGTCAAACAAAAAGAAAGTATTTGCATGTTTTTTGTTTGTTTGTGCATACGCGTGGTTTATCTGCATCTGGTCCAAAGATTCCCACACAGTCTGATATAAGAAAAAGCGTTCCTTCTGCTCCTTGGTTGGTGAAAGAATCCCAGCACACCACATCCCATCTATCCTACCGAGCTGCTGACAGCACTGTGAGCTGAAGAGTCAATCACAGTTGATGGCAGGAGGGGAGGTTGTACGGCCGTCTGGTCCAAAAGTGGCTTTGCTGACTTCACTAACAGTCGTGATCACCAGAGCAGTAAGCGTCGGAGCAGCAAACAGACCAACACACCCCTGCATCCTGTTTCTGTCATCTTTCTCGGCTTCCATTACAGTTAGATTTGGGATTTTTGGTCATTTTAGGACTTAGTCATAAATTTTACAGCCTGTCATACAGCCTGCACTGCTAATGTACAATACAGCCTTAAGTATACATTCTGTAGAATGCCACCCACCAAAGAGGCTGGTAAGAGTGACTGCGTTACACGCCACTGCCGAACTTGCCGAACACCACCCACTTGCCGAGTGCGGGTGCTAATGTCAAGCCATGCTAGGCTGCAATGACCACAAGCTTCAGGTGACCACAGAAAGACTCTTTTCTTCGAGAGGGACTGGTTAAAGCAGGTATACAGCATCTATAGCCACCACTTGGCGTGGGAATGTGTGGCACACTTACATAAAAACAGCCAATGTTGCAAAAGTAAGACTACAGCCATTTGTGTTACGGCCTATAACCTGTAATCTGTGGTGAGACTTTTGTTCTCTAACTTTAGCCTTTACAGCAGTGCCTCCTCCCAGGCAACACAATTACCCCATGAGTTTGAGGCCACAGTGTACCCATGTACCGAGACACAACTACCCCACTGCCGAGGCAGTCAGGCCACCTTGAAGGGAGTTCAACTCAGATGATACTTGGCTTCCACTGTCACGGGCGAGATCACAAGAAGCCAAGATGAGGTTTCTGCACAGTGGGACTCAGCGACTGGCCTCACATGAGAAGCACGGGGATTTATGAGGAACCAGGAAATGAGGTTTGGGAACCTAGTTGGAACTCCTCCTGGCTGTGGCCACAACTGACCAGGAGAAAAGATCCAGAACTCTTTGGATGGATTACGTCTCTAAGCTGGGGGTCCTTTAACTTTTTTAGCTTGAGACCTAACAGAGAAAATTAGTTTTGCCATAAAATCTACTGGTAAAGAACACAACAAACCAAGACATTTGCTAGGCATGAAGCATGACACACCCATACGCCTCACTACTACACACTGACACACACATTAGTGCTTCTTCCAACATCCAAACATATTTGAATAAAAGGCCACTTTGTGCCTAACCTACGTTAGAGTCAAACCTACACGTTAGGCACAAAATATCAGAATTTCAACCACTGCTAGCAAGATAATGTCATCAAATACAGCTAATACTGACATGTAATGTCAGCTAGCTGATGATGTAATTGCATCATTTAAAATCACTAGTCCAACCTTTTTTCCAGCCTTAGGAACAGTTTTAATATCAGCACTTATCAGAGAACAAATAACCTGGTACCCATATATCTGCAATAGGTCAATATTTACCAATCATATCAGCAAACTGATAGACCAGTTGGGCTCTATAAACATATATACTCTATTTTATTTTATGTCATAGGTAAAGGTGTAGATAGAAATAATATGGACTACGAATTATATACAATTCGTGTCTGCATCAGTATAGTAAAATATGTGCAACATGTGCATTATGTACAGTGTAGGTTATATATATGCTGACAGGGTGTGTCTGACGCTCTGAGGGAGGAGTTTGAAATTAGTTAGATTTTATTTTGGCGACTGTAAATCCTGATTCTGGGAAAAGCTGCTCTGAACTGATCTGAATGTGTTTTAGTGTTTGGGTGACTTTGCAAAAGTTTTGTTGAGTCAAAGCTCAAGCAGCTTAACGGTGGATTGATACATGGAATCACAGCAAATTGGAGAATCTCACTAATGCCCTGGTATAGTTACTTGAAAGCGAATAGTCAAGAAGTGAGGTAAACAATCGCAGAGACAAAGGGGGAATGATTGAACAGCTGTGATAATTGCATGTGGTATCGTCTTAACCACAAAGCCACGAGACGCCCAACAGAAGTAATTTTTTTATCATACTTTAATGAAGAATAGCTAAAAAAATACAACATCTTTGATAGAGATGAGGTTTAAATATTCACTACAAAATCCAACCCAGGCTTTTCTCCGTGTTGTTCTCCTGTCATCTGATGCAAAGTGATGTGTCTCCGCCACAAAACCCAGGTGTGATCACTCAGTGGTCCAATGGGTTCTGCCGGGGAAAAGCTCTCGAGTTGAGAAAGATTAATTAGTTAAACTGGGGCAGACATCAGTCTTCTAACAAGTCTGTGTGCTGTCGCAGGGGATGAAAGGGGAGGGAGGGTGAGGAGGAGGAGACGGATGAAGAGGTGCTGCTGAGCAGACAGAAGTAGAGAAGCATCGGTTTAAGCTTTTAGAGAGGACAAAAATATGATTATTTACGGGAGTAAGCGAGGAAAGGAGGGGGGATCTGAGCCTCATCCCTCAGTCTTATCTGGACACAGAGGGCTGGCAGGTCAAGTGTACAACCTTCCTGGTGCCACACTAATGATGCTCCCCTCTTTCCCCTGGGCAACAAGGTCAAGTCTTCCACCCTCCTCTGTTTTATCAGCCTACAGCAGAAGCCTGCAGCTCTGACAGTCTTCACCATGAGCTGAAAAAGTCTAATTTGCATTTGAGAAAACACAGCAAAATACCTTTAGCTCTGACAAGAAACGGTTTGCTGAATCTGCACGTTCTTTTGTCCACGATGCTGTGTTTCACATGCACACAGTTACATTTGCTGAAAGAAAATCGCATGCTCTTTTGTTCTCCGCTTAAGAGCTCCAGTGAGGTAATTAGAGATGCAGAGCCTTGCTGAAGGGCACCTGAGAAGCTGCCATGAGAAGGTAACCACACTTTTAGCAGATGATGCTGCTAATGAAACACTGTTGTTGGACAGAAACGCTGTAATAAAGAGGCAGCAGATGTTTTACACTGACCGAGTGCAGACAGTGATGGTGCAGTTTCTCTGCATTGCTGCATGAGTGTGAGAAACTGTGTGTTTGTATTCGTTGAACAGCTGATTTGAATTCTGTTTTTGTTTTTTTCACACTGAGCCACATGTGCATGTCTCCATTAGTCACACCAGAATGTCAACAAGATCTCCAATTTAAAAGAAAAACGACCTGTTTGTCGATGACCTCTAGAACATCACATACGGGTTGTGATTGGTCAGTTGATGGCCTTACATGGCCCATGT
>JAQFJA010000017.1:13130174-13142829 GCA_029874485.1 Naso brachycentron
AGTCTACACTGTCACAAGAGTAGGACGTTCCCCTCAGATGATGAAGAAAGTTACACGGACAAGCTTATACTGGACCTGCCCTGTAATAGTGCACCGTTCTCTGCAGTCAGATATTGTTTATTGCAGCAAATAAATTACAAAAAACATAGTGTGCCAAAGGATAAAAGTAAGATGAAATAGCAGTAAGTGGCAAAAATACAAAAGCAGCTCTTACACAAGGAAGAATAAGATTAAAACTATGTTAAATGGGCCTTTTTCACAGGGATAACAATGAAAAGAATAAATAAATATAAAAACAGTGAGGTAAACAAAATAAAATAATAGAAATATGTAACTGTTCACCAAGATAAAGACCAAAAAAGAGCAGAGGTCACTTAAAATGGTTAAAATTGAGCAGGTTGTTTGTTGAGACGAGCTATAGATGACTGTACTTTTACTTTTTTATCTGCTGGCTTTGTGACGTTTCGCACGCACGGTTTATTAAAACCGGGGTCCAAAATACGAATAAGAGGCTCGTGCATTTTATAAAACGCTTGCGCAATTTATTAAACTTGCATGCGATGGAAAAAGCTTGTGTTTTAAAAATCTCATGCGCATATTAATAAAATGAGCGCACAAAATAGGAATTAAGCTAAATTAAATTAAATTAAATAGGAATGGATCATGGCAGGAAAGCACCAGGAGAACGAGAGAAACAGGCATTTTCTTTTTCTCTATTTTTGGCTAAAAAAAGAAAAAAAGTTACTATATCAATTTCTAGTCACTGGATCAGATCATATTGGATCGCCAACCATGTATCATGATACACATCTTATTGTATTGTTACACCCCTACTAAGACGCGCAGTGCAGACTGACCAATCAGGACAGAGAGTACAGAGAGCGTCACTGATTGGGCAAATAGAACAAAAGCAATAGGATTTTTACCAATCCTGAATACAGAGGCATGATGGGAAAACACAGAGATCTCACCATACTCTCATTACACGTCACTTTCTAACAGCTGTATGTGAGTATTACGTCATTCTTTCCAAATAAAAACTCAAAATGTTATTGATGTTTTCCACAAAGTTACCAGCTGCAGCTTTAAGTCTGGTTGGGTTCATGCACAGAAAGAAAGAAACCCTGTTGCTCAGGGTTGGAAAATAGATCACGTGTGGGCTCAACAGACCTGGTTTGATTTGCCTGAAAAAAAAAAAAAAGCTGGAAAATCTGTGACGTCTCATTCGCCTCCAACCTCAAGGTGAGAATTCAACGCAAACATAATCAGAAATGTCACTTTGAACTGTTAACAGTTTGTTACATGTGAAATGTATAAATTAAACATATCAGTTCAACTTTATTTTGTGGCAGGCAGACTAGAAGACACATTGAAACGATTTCTCTGATGTGCAGGCTGAATGACGGAGCGATCTTTGTTGTTTTCCTGTGCAGATTCACATCAGGATGTTCCTTTACAGCTGCACAGAATAAACAAAACCAGCATTTACTCGTTTTTGGACACATGTTCATCATAAAAGAAAAACAAAACTGAAGCATCGATTCCATGAGAGGTCAGAGAGTAACCTCATCTCTCGTGCAAGTCTTCCCTCGATGAACTCTCATTTTCTTTTGAAGCACTTCCTCGGGTCGCGGGGTCACAGATGAGGTCATATCCTGTCTTTTCTGATCAGACCTGAGGGACTGGCTGCAGATGTGGGGGCTGCGAGGTCGAGTTTCTCATGAAAAGAGATAGCAAAGCGAGAGCGAAGGCATCTTCCTGCACTCTGTAAAGTTTCTCAGGGCTTTCGAGGAGGTTAAATGCTTCTATGTGCTGGTGCTTTTCTCTCGTGGGACGCCATCATCCAAGTGACCAAAATACACTGAGAAGCACTTTGTATCCAAACCATGTAATGAACCTGCCATATGCACAAGTGCACATCAGGGTTTCAGTGTTTACAAGGTTTTTGTGAAGGAAGATCTGCATCAGCTGGAAAAAACCTCTGAGGTTCTTCAGTTTTCATTGAATTTGTCCTGGTTTCTACACGACTCTGAGCTGGATTATTAAATTAATGTAGCAAATCGCCTTTTATTGTGAGTGAGGGAATTATTGGTCAAAATATGAAATTACTACAGTCGTCCTGTGGGATCCAAGGGATAAAGGGGCCAAACAAAATTTCAATCCTTTCTCTGCTGAACTCTGCTTTTCATAGCAGAATCGTTGCCAAAAACATTTGATCTGGACATAACTGCAAATCAAATTATCTGTGCAGTTTAATTAGGTGAAGTTTTCTTTCTTGGTGAACTTTGACATTGATTATCTGTGATTTAAATTGATTAAACTGCCTCAGGTTTCACTCCTGGTCATCTGCACAAAGAGTTGCTGGTTCCGAATGAAAGGTAAGACTGACAACCAGCAGTGTCGAACAGAAAAGTCCCAAAAAAGAAGCAGAGACAAACAAAATTTGTGGGACTGCCATGCAGAACCACAGCCCAAACACAGCTCCGACTACCTCACAAGTCTGGACTTCTGAAGTTCAACTGAAGGCATTTCAGTCACTAATTATTGCATACAAGCAACCACCTCTCCTGCCAAAAAGTGCCTCTGCAACGTCTGGAGATCACCTAGCTAGTATGAGACTCCTGAGGAAACAAGTCTGCTGCACCCTCCCCTCCATGTTTCAGTTTTGGCTCGAGTTTAATTTAATTTGTTGTCGTTCTCTCCTTCAAGTCCAGTTTGCACCAAAGATTCACAACGAGATTAAACGGTTGCAGGTAAAGTTGCATTAGCTCGTTACAATGCCACCTGCCGCTCAGAAGCACAGCGTAGATCAGCCAATAGGACCGCACTCTCTTTGAAACAACCCGTGATTGGCCAAAAGTCCCATTTCAGTCTGAATACAGAGCCAAGGAGAGGAGCAGAAGTCTAGTGATCTTTCAGACCACCTGAATGACAACATGCAGAGGAAGCACGTCAGATGCACATCAGCAGCAAAGCAAAACACTTCAGTTTGGAAACTCGTTGATTTTTTGCACGAGACGCGTGATTCTCTGCTGAAGTAGAGAAATAACCTTTTGATAGTCATATTTTCATCATACCATAGCATTGCTGTTGTGCCTTTCAAAGTAAAACCTCTAACAAGTGTGTACGTGCAGAAAATACCTTCATTTAAAGATTTAATTGTGAAGCATTTGAAGGATCTTGTTTCGTAACAACATACCGTATATTAACTAGTTTTGGGTTTATTTTTGAATAAATGACACTCAAACCAGACACCCAATGTAGTTAACTGAGCTATTTTATGTTAAGAAATAAGAAAGATCATGTGGAGAGTGGCAGTAGTTTTAACAGAAATCTGACACTACCTCACAAACACAAAATAGGCCATGTGAAGAGGAAATATTTAACAATTTTTTTACACTTTTAGGCCCACAGATTTCTGTCTGAATTCAATATGAACTAAATGTATCATAAAATGACATGAAAAATTTAAGTATATCAATGGTAAACTCTATGTAGAAAGACATGAAGCAACGTGTGTCCCTGGCGTTATGGAGTTTTTTCCCCAGTGACACTGAAGATAAACTGTTTTCCCTTTGAGGCTATAAGAAAAGTCCTGTGGTTACAGGAACACTTTTGCGATAGAGTCTCAGTCAAACCAGCAGCAACTCTTCAGTACTACAACCAAGTAAAAAGCACAAGAATAACGCCACTCCATAAAACAGATGAACAGGAGTGGCCTCTTTGACCGTAATATACTTGGCCACTGCTTTGTCAATAGTGGTGGTGGAACTGCTAATAGAGCATTATGGGAGCCCAGGGACCGATGCTGACAGGTGATTTATGTCGCCTGTGACGACTGCGGCCCTCGAACGAAAGCCTGATAAAAGAAGAGCTAGATTGGAACAAGCAGAATGATGAATAGACTACATGATCCAGAGCCCCGTCTCATTAGAGAGAGGAAAAGAGAGAGACGGAGCTCTGGCCATTTAGCTAATGTAGCGAGTCATTGTGTCTGAGCGTGTGTGTATGTGTGTGTGTGTGTGTGTGTGTGTGAGTGTGTGTGCATTCAGGGACCTGAGCAGCAGCAGCAGCAGCAGCTCGCTCTTGCCACAGCAGTTTGCAGGTTGGAAATTAATGACACACTAAATATATGGCGAGGAAGCTTGACCCCGCATAATGGCGACATACAGGATTAACCTTGGTTGTCACTTGGGGCCATTGTTAGCCCACATGCTGCTACAAGTAATCAGGGGGCCGCAGCTCCAAATAGGTATTTGTGAGCCACCGTGCTGCTGAAAAAAAGGAGGAAAAAAAAAATCATGCTGATTTATTTCCTCACTGCTTCAGGGGATAAAGCGTTTAGGATTAAAGGATTCAAAGTTTGCGTTTAATAAATAGTCAGAGCTCGAGTCACGGGGAGGAGAAGGCAGAGCACGGCGGATTATAGGAGATAAATTTTAAAAAGGAGGTGTCCTAAATGCTTCAGACATGAGGAGAGGAGAGGAGATGCGTGGGCGTTTGGATCATGGCGAACTGGTGGAATTTTTCTCGTGTCTAATTGATTAATCAAGAATAATCACAACTGATCGTTTCATGCACATAGATCAACCCTGTGAAATGTGAAATACATGTAAAAAATTAAAAAAATGCAATTACACTGTTCGGGACAGTTAATCAGCTGTCCTTCGGCTCATGACGAACTTTTCCACTAAATCTTGTGCAAGTCTGTGAATCCATTTGGAGGTTATGCACGTTTTTGCGATAAGCCACTCCCATTGCCACGCCCCTTTATGTTGTTGTGTGTTTTGTCAGATGTTTTACTGAACATCACGTGAAAATGCAAAAACATTTTAAAAGTGCTGTCATAAGTATGCCAAACGAACCAGCAGCATTATAACCACAACCCCAAAGTCCTATCAGCCAATCAGAAGCTTTCAAAACTGCGATAGGCTACCTGCAGCTACAGGCAAAACCTGCAAAGTTGGCGGTTCAGATCTGTTTTCAGTGAGCTAAAGCTGCATTTGTGCATGCGAAAGGCCAAATATTAATGAAAAGTTATGGTTTTAAATATGCTGACATACATGTTGACACATTTGGTTGTACAGCCATGCTAGCAGCTCTGTGAGGCTTCCCTCAATGATTCGAGCTAAAGGCTAACTTCAGCATGATAAGCTCACAGTGACAATGCTAACCTGCTCGTGGTTATAGCTTAGCATGTCTGCAAACAGCTGAGACCAAGGCCACGTTTAGACAAGAGCAGCACTATTAAAACAGAAAGTCTTTCCTTTGCATCTTTAAAAAAAAATCTGTGTTTACATGAACAAGCGAAAGCGCTGTAGTACACATGCCGGGTCGGTCGCTGGTGGAGTAAGTTTGGAATGACATGTCAGAGCTGCTGAAGTTGTTTGACTTCCTGTTGCTGCTAAGCCCTGAAGCAGCCACAACTGAAAGAAGTTCAGCCGTAGTTTGACTTTTAAAATTATGCAACAAACTCTTGAATTCACCTCAACAGACGTTCGTCATATTCGACCTGCTTTGGGTGCACTGTGGCGTGTGTAATCAGAGTTTGGTCGTGCCTAGAGCGCAATGCATTGACTAGCACTAGCATTAGCATTAGCTTAGTCACCGCTGTCACAGGCTTTGCGGTTTGCCAGTTTATACAGTGGGAAAGAAGGTTGCGTTTTTAAAATACTGCACTCTGGAACCTGGTTTTAAAAGTCTGCAGTTTCAGGGGCGCCGACATGCCGTCATCATGTAAAAAAAAAAAAAGGCTGAACCACAACTGAAGGTGTTCTGTTTGACCCTAAAACTATTTTATCATAAGTACTGGATGGACTGAATTTAGGCTAAACGATCTGGGAGTTACCTTCCTTGCCATCTCGTTTAATTCATTTTTAAATGTTTCACTCTACACATGAAAACTTTGGCCTGCTGGTGGCGCCAGAGAAACAGGAAATTACCAAAGTCAGAAGAATTCATTTACTTCTTGAAAATTTTATACAATATTTGCCAACAATCCATGCAACAGCTGTTGAGATATTTCAGTCAGGACAGACGGGATTGACCTTAAAAACACAATGAGAGAACTTGGATCCATAACGTTGTCCCATATCGTCAAAACTCAGCTTATTCACTTTGCAAACCCTCGCTGGCTGAAGCCTCCCTGCTTTTATTGCCATGATGGATTTCCCATTTAGCTTGACCCTATATTCATTAAAAGAGGATTTAAGTCCGTTAGAAAGGGAGAGCAGAGAGGCCCCTTGGGGACTGTGTTTTCTGTGCCGGGCCCCCCTGCCTGGAACACACACTTTCGCTCTCACACACACACTGGCTGCTCCCCTTGGCCTATAACTCTCCCTCAGACAGGGCTTGTTAGGTGTGGAGGGCTGGGGAGGAGGGTCCAGGTTTTATTAGTGGCAGCAGCTGCACTCCTCTCTGGCTCTATAAAAAGTAATTACTGCTGGTGGTAACAAGCTAATTGATTGCTAATTAGGTGAATCACTTCTCTAAGTGCTGTCCCATTTATTGACAGATGGTGACGGTGTGTGTGTGAGCAGGAGAGTGTGTGCAGATGCTCGTAGGTGAGTTTAGGTGGCGTTGCTCGTGTGATATATTTAGTGGATCTCTTGGTGCTGCAGGTCGAACACTACTGGACGGCGCCAAAGCAAAAAGCATGATTGATACGGCGAGGGTTCACTGTCGGAGAGGAAATGAGAGCTGAATGGGGGCGGCGCACGGTCTGTCGGCGCACTCTGGGGACCGCCGGGCCCCCGTATACACTTTCATATGGTAATGAGGGGCCAAGCCGACACAGAGGGGGAGAGAGAGAGGAAGAGGGTCAGCTCATCTGCAGGCATGACAGCAGGGAAACAGAGAGGAGGAAGAGAAGCTGCCGCGTGAGAGATGTGGTGGGAAATTTGAAAGAGCCAAACACCTGAAATGAACTGTGGCTGTCTGAGATTAGTAGACAAAATGTGTAAAGTCCTCTTATCTTTCATTTGATTGACTTAAAAGTGTTGCTTTGTTTATTTAATACATTGTTATTTTTACACTCAGAATATATGAAATATATGTAATTCTTCTTCTTCATATTTGATTCTACAGTAACATAAGAGCTAATATGAGTGTAAAAATAACATAACGTAGTAAATAATCAAGTCACAACAAGCACACAGGACTGTTTAGAGTTGTTGGAAAGTTTATCTGATGACTTCAGGTGGAGGCAGGCTAGCACTTCCCATTCACTACCAGTGTTTGAGCTAAGCTAATTAGCGGTGGGTGAGTTCTGTCTGTCTTTGGGTTTTTGGTTTTTTTTTGCCCATCTCATTCTTGCTACTGCACCAGACTTACACAAGAGATGTACTCCAGTTGGGATTCCCAATCAAGTTACACTGATAAGAATTGCTTTACATTCTCAAGGCCTTAAAAACTGCTGTAAAATTCAAAATAATACAATTTTAAACATTCGAAGGGGAAAAAAAGTGATTAATCGCAATTTTAAAAGAATCAGTCCGTTGAGAGCCCTAGTTTGGTCGCCTCAAGTGAAGCAGCAACACGGCTGCAGTGTGTTTTTCTTTGGGGCAGGTCGGACTGTCTTTAGCGGGAAGTTAAAAAAGCTGCAGTTCTGATTTCAAGTGTCTGAAAACTTTACCGAAATCCCTCAAGGGTCAGACGTTTCAGCTCAAAAGTCAGAATCGTTTTGTTTTACCGATAAACATTTTTTATATTCCCTTACAGAATGCAGCAGTTGCTGATCTTCCTCTTCTTCCTCTGCCTTTCGGATGAGTTTGTTAATGTTTTTGTTTGATTTCACCGAGTGAGAAGTTCAACTAGCAGGAGAGGACGAGCAAAAGGTTAAAGATCAGAGAACAGCTGGAAAAACATCACGTAGAGATGGAAGATTTTAACACCACTGTCTGTGAATAAGATCTTATTCCGCTTTTTTCACCAAAATAAGTGGGTGTACCTGGGTTTTTCAAATGCAGGATGACCCGCTAAAATCTGTCTTTTGACCCTATTCCCACTTCCTGCAGGCAAGGCGGCTAGTCTGTGACTTTTATGTGAAGTGTCATATTTGGAAGAAAGAGTGCGCTGTATTGTGTGTAAAAAATCATTTTGATGTGTGAGACAAATTCCTGTCCGCTTTATTATTTACCATGATTAGTGACAATTGCAGACGCATCAGACATTAATCAGGGTGTCACGCTTCACAAAAGTTGGATCTGGGTGGAAACACTCTACAGTACGTTCGATTCTCTCACAGCTTGTTTGAAAGCGGAATTCTCAAATCGTCTTTGTGTCTTTGCATCAGAGTAGAAGCGATATAACAATATTATAAATGACTGCAGAGTGGAATATGAGTCATGAGCGCTATAAACTGTTGTGTCACAAAATAACCGGTGTGCGCTGCACTCTCATGTCCACAGCCACAGAGATCTCTGTGTGTTGATGAGCTGGCTGGATTATTATTTAACTAAATTTATCACAGGGAGAGAGAGCGGTTTGCTGGGTGAGCGAGGCTGACTTTTGCAGTCTCAACAGAAACGCTCTGTGCTTATAGAGACACAAGTCAGACAGGAAACATTTTCAGCTCCATGTCCATTAGTGTTAACTTTTGTAATTGTAAAGTCCGTCAAAAACTAAAATCCTGCACCGCGCCAGAAGGAAAAGAAAGACACTGGGAAATGTGTCAGAAATTAGCGTGTTCACTCTGGTCTTATGTTTACATTAACAGCCGAGCCGAGGCGAATAAAACCCTCATCTACTGCAGGATCAACTGACCCCGGTGTAAATGGTGAGTGTACCCATTCCCACTGCACACAAAACCCCGATCTTAGCGGGTTAACACAGGTTTTTTGACCAGTGGAAAAGGAGTAGCCTATTAATTTGACCAAACCAGAGTTTGTGATTGTCGAAACAGTGAAAAGAAGAATGAAGGTTGAGTTGAGTGACTTCTTTGATTTTAATTACTGATTTCAGCAGCTGTTTGTCTTCTTCTTGAACAAAAATTTGATCATTGCAAGGCAACTGGAGTCACCAGATCATGAGATCACACAAATCCATCTGGCTGGTAAACTAGTGCCCGGACCAACCATTGTTCGTTGAACTAGCATGAACTGTGGGCGTGGTTTATGAGTGTGATGCTCAAAAATCAACCATGGAGGCTACAGACACGGCTAGTATAGATGCTGCTGGAGCATCAGCTCTATTAGAACTGGTGAGTCTTTCTTCATTAAAAGAACAACAAAATTTTTTGGTTTTTTGATGTATAAATATTTCACTACCAGCTGACTTCAGTACGAATTTGACTTACAAACTGGCTGCGCTGGTCATATGATTTGTCAGTCTGCGACAGACAGGGAAAGACGGATGGTTTATCCAATCACCTGGCCTTTTCCAAACAGTTTCAATGGAGCCTTCCCAGATGGTTGTGTGTAAGAAACCATCAGACGCAGTCAGGTTACAAAGTTGTCTCTGTCTTTCAGTGATGCTGTCAGACACTGGGTAGTTTCAGACCAAATCGGGAATTTTGGCGATCGCTCCAGGTTTGTGTGATGGTGTTGGAGTCAATTTGCGAATGCAAACAAAAATCTTTGTTCTCGCTCACGACAAGTTTGTTCAACTCAGCTTGGTCCTGATCAGCCGAACAGCTGATTGATGTCGGCTTGCATTTGTCCAAAAGTTGACTCTGCTTCAGCTTCCGCCATGAGTCCGTTTTCAGAACACTTTGCAGTCTGCAGTGCTGCAGCCTGAACACACCACCCTCATTAAAATGAATGGGAGAACTTGGTTTTCACCACAATGCCTGATTTGGTCCAGATTGGCTTCAGAATAACAATGTCAGCAATTTAAAGTAAAAACAAGGCCCAGGTTTAAAAACACCGGGACTGCCCTTTAAATAAATATGAGGGCCGTTTAAAAAGCAGCTTACCAGCGACGCCGAACGGCCTCCGCAGTCCTCCGGTGTGTTTCTTGCCCTCTTTGAGCTCCATGCTGCCCACTCGGATGATCTGACACACGAGGAAGAGTCGCTGCCTCATCAAGTCACTGCTGCTCAGGTCCTGAACAGAAAGGACGACCACAAACATGATTCACTGTGACACTGAGTGATAAGCTGCGTTACATACGAATGAGGGGGCTGTTCTAACATGCATTCACACGGCCAGAGCTGCAGACCAGATGGCACATTCTACAGGACGGGAGCGTGCAGTGAAACCTTCAAACATATCAGCTTTCTAACAGCTTCAAGTGTTTATTGTCCTGAAGGTTTTCAGGTCAGAGCCGTCTCCACTTCTTTCAGCTCTTTGCCTTGATGAATGTGGTTTCATCACATTCTGACCAACAGCTTCCTGGTGGCAAACTCGCCGAGTAACACGACTCATTTACGAAAACTGCTGACTGAGTTATTAACATACACAGCAGCTTTATAATGGAGGCAAATGTATTCAAATTTCAGAGCTGTGCCGTGAACGTAAAGCATTCAGGGGAACTTTCAGTGAATTAGAAGCGTTCACAAGCAAATTGTCTTCTTTGTCACAGATTTCAGGCAGCGTTGGGATTGTTTAAAGCAGAGGGGAAGCAGGCAGTGTGTGGGGATTCAGTTACCGTGAATAGCGCTGGCAGGTTGTTGAGTTTTTCAATTTCTTTAGGCATCCCCATACTGTCCCAGCGCACCAGGAAGTTCTCGCTGCATGAATTTAAATAAAAATCACAGTTAGATATCATGCTGTCTGAGGCATCAGGAGAGACAGAAAAACACAGCAGTTACACCTCATATTTTTATCTGTTTTATCAGAATAAATCAAAAGCGACTCTCTGGTTTGTCATTTTAATTAAAAAGTGAAGAGACTAATAAGGAGCAAACCTGATGAACTCAGACTGGTCAGGGTCATACAGAGACATGAGCAGCTCAGCATCTTCTCCGATGTTGCATACAAAGTTCCTCAGGTTCATGAGCAGGCTGTAGGTGTGCACGGTGCTGAACAGGGTCTGACGCCTCATTTCCAGGTTTTGTAGCCGCGTCTGCAGAAAACGAGGCCCCGGGCAGAGTGAGGACACAGATGTTAATTAAACTGGACAGTTACTGTGTAAAACAGAGGCTGATAATAAGTGCAAATCTAAATCCTGCCTTCTCCTCTTGTATTCTGTCATCGACGCTGCGAGAAGCGGTCTCATGGGCCCGGAACAGACTGACTGTGCTGGTCCAATCAGGATCCAGTGTGTTTCCTGCTTCATCTCGAACCACCAGGTCCAAACCCAGAATCCTGAGCAGCAGAGAGGAGAAACAGCATCAGATGAGCTCACAGAGACAATCTTAGGGTGTTTTCACACCTGTAGTTCATTTCATTTGGTCTAAATCAGTAAATGAGTTCCAATTCATTTGCGTTTTCTCTTTGGTTCGGTTTGATTTCACACAGGCAAAATTTCAAAACAAAATGTGTCAATAAAAGCCAGTGAAGTTGTCATTCTGTTCCGGTCCCCTCTCCTTCAGCCGTTCACTAAATATTTGAAAACATCGGTTATTCCGTTGCTCTCAGTCCACAAAAATTCCCCACTCTCTGCCGGCCACAGTTTTTGCCCTAAAAGGCTGAAATTTGGCATGAAGATTGAGTGTGAGAGTGTGTGTGTGTGTGTGTGTGTGTGTGTGTGTGTGTGTGTGAGAAGGTGTGTCTTTGTGTTCATTGGGGGTGTGGTGATGGGAGAGGCCTATTGCAAAAAAAAGAAGGTGCATAATGTCCAATGGATTCACAGACTTGCACAGATTTAGTTGAAAGGTTGGTCATGAGCCAAAGGACAGCTGATTAACTGTTTGGACCGCCTGGCAAAAAGGGGGCGTGGCAGTGGGAGTGGCCCATAACAAAAAGGCACAACTTCTAAACAGATTCAGGTAACATAGACACGTTGTACAAAGACAGTCAATATTAACACAAGATCCCCCACTGTATGCTGTGCCAATGGTGTGAAATGGTATATACACTTCCTGTCTCCTACATGGGTGGAGTCACGTCTCCCATAGAGACAGTTAGGAACCACCATCCCTCCGCCTCATCTGGAAGAACGTCATGTGTAAAAAATGTGCAATTCCTCTGCAGTTGGGGCAGATTGAGGTCAGATCACGTTCATACAACAATGAAACCGAACCAAAGTTCATTTGGAACCGGACTGGTCTTAATCCGGTTGGTATGGTCTACAACAGAGCTTGATTACTGAGATCACACCTATATGGAAATGAAACCTCACCACGCAGAAAAACAAACCAGACTTCGACCTGAACAAAGCAGGTGTGAGAACAATTTGAGATGACATTCGAGCAAATAAGACTTTTCAGTGGCGTTCACGTCACAAGCAAACTCATCACAATCCAACCAGGAAACAGGATTCATACCGATTCCCATAATCAATCTTTGCTGTGACTTTCTTCTTGAGCTCCACAAGGTCGTCCTTTGGCAGAGTCCCTGACACGATCTGAGAGCGGTACTCGATGAGGCTGTAGGCCATCTGCTGAACACCTCTGAACAGGGTTGTTTTGTTGGCCTGTCAGATAAACATGCAAACACTTACAACAACCCACACTTCCAGGTATGAAACAAAACAAAACAGAGTCCAAGCTGTGAAACAGAGAGGTGCACAGGACTGTGTGTACTAATGGAAGCAGTCCACACATACCACATAG
>JAQFJA010000017.1:13149659-13160839 GCA_029874485.1 Naso brachycentron
ACCACTATTACACTGTTAAATCAGGTTTTACATCATAATGGTAAAGTTAAGCCAACAAGTCTCACTTTAATGAAACACTGAATAAATGTGATGTATATTAAAGGGCAAAATATCTGAAACAGCCATACAAATCTTTTGCATGTTCCTTGTTTGTTAAGGAAATTATTAAATACGTATTCTTTTGTGAAATGCACTGTGTGCTTCTTGCTGATAAGAGTCTTGCATTCCTTTCAGCCATCAGGCATCATCAAAATGTACGCTTGCTTAAAGAGTGAACTTGTGGTTTTGTCTGTGGGTTTGTAGTAAAGGATTCATTAGCATTTCCCTGGACCTTCCCCTGTAATTACACTAAAAGGGCTTCAAGGTTTAGCAAAGCAGAACATGGTCTTTTCCTTTACAGTCTCAATGCAGCTTCGGGCACATCTCCCTCTTCATCTGATGAGTTTGAGAATTTTGGGGTTTATTTATTTATTTTTTGGATCCGAGCTTCTGAGAGACAAAACAAAGGGAAAAGGAGTGAATGTATTAAGCACTTTTTTTTTTCTACAATGCAATATGGGGCTGTGTTAAAAACACAATATAAACACACTAAAAATGCACTGTATAGACAATGTAGTTGATGGATGGGGCAAACTGCTCTGACTTATCGTTGGCATTACTAGAAGCTTTGTGTGCTTTCAGGTTGTGGTCTGAAAATGCAAGCAACAGTTTTAAAAGTAATTATTCCAGCTGTGAAATGAAAGCTGAAGCAAAGTCTTGTATGGCTGGTATTAATTTCTTCCTCATTTGGCAGAAATGAAGCTATGATTATTATCAATAGGCAGATAAAACTGAAGGTTGTTGGATGATAAATTGATACCAAACAAACACACAAAGAAATACATCCACTCCTTTACACAACCACATGCATCAGCTCACAGGAAAACAAAGCCAGATGAACACATGGCACTGAGCCCAGTGAAGAGAGGCGGAGTGGAAAACGAGATACAGGCAAAGAGCCTCCAGAGGTGATGATGACAATAATTCTGCAAACTTGTTGACCGTGTAATCATTAGGTTTCCATGGTTCCTAAGCTCTGAAGGGAATGAACGGATGGCTGTGCATCTCCATCCTAGAGCCTTTATATTGTGAACCTAGATACTTTGTATCTCCAGGGACATTATGTTACAGTGTCACTCCACAATCACTGGCAGCATCATAAAAAACTTCCAAGACTTCCTGTTGTTCAGGACTTCAGGTGGTTAATGTTTAATTGATGAGGAAGAGGCCTCTCTGCAGAAGGCAGGAGCTGTCTTTCATGCAGCATCCCAAAGAAAAAAAAAACAGCGAGGGAAAAACCTGCAGGCCGTTCATCTCCATCTCTGGAGCCTCTTTGCCTCCATCCTGCCCTCCACTCTCTGCCATCCATCACTGCTCTCAGCACCAAGTGTTCATCTAGCTTTGTTTTCCTCTCGTGTTGATTCGGGTTGATGATGAAAACATAACTGTGTTCCTTTTGCCTTTTCAAATGTCATTAAACATGTGAGCTGATGCATGTCATTGTGTTTAGAAAAGGGTGTTATTTATTTGTTGTTTGTGCATTGAGGAAAGGTGACTGTGTGCATCCACACATAAGCGTATGTGTGTAAATATGAATGCTCAGAGCTGCATGCTCTTCTCGGCACATATGGCGCTGCAGTAAACAAAAGCTAGTAGGCCATATGTCTTCCTGCAGGTGCTGCTCAGTGCCTAAGTGCATGAAATCCTCCAGATGTTGTTTCACTTCTGAGTTATTCTCAAGTTTACTTGTCTCTCTTTGACTGCATTCAAATGTAATTCTGGGAAATAAAGTGGCAGCACCAAGGCTGGAGTTATTCACTTTTCACAGCACGCTGTTCAGGGTATTCCAGGCATTCTTCTCCCCAGCAACACTTTCTACCTCCTTCTTGGGGATTTGGTTTAAACACATGGCTTTGCCCCCCCTCAAGTTCAAACCCACAGAGAATTCACATTCACCACATTCACCACATTCTTGTGGCTTAGAACAACAAACATTCACCAGGTTTTCCACACATGCACAGTTAAAAACGAACCCATGTGCAATTAAGGTTAAATGATTAGTCAGGTTGATCTCACTGCTGCATTACCTATCAAAGGTTTCTGGGAGGGCCAAAATCTCTGACTTCTTGTCAACAATAATCTACATTTAAGAGAGATTCTCATCTCTTTAGCCTTTAAAAAGACATAAGTCTAAAACCTTCGAGCCACCGGATTCCAGCTGAGCATCTCTGGTAGTCTGCAGCTCTCCTTTACTTTGAGTTCGACCTCACAGGCTGATTGTATAGAGTGGCATAGCGAGGACAGGTGTTTTAATTTAACACAATTTCTGGGAAATCTCAAAGACTTAGTTATACAACATTTTTTGATTATACCTTCAGAACTCTTGTCAGGGGGTAGTCAAACGAGATTTTGCACATAAAATGCCTGTCATGTATAGAATTGTGTGTGTGTGTCGGGGGGGCATATATGGACAAAATCTTTAACTAGCATTAAAAGATTTTGTCCATGTTCAGAGTGCAACTCTGTCCAGTCACTGTTTAAATGAACACATCTGTTAAAGATCAAAAAGGAAAAGCCCCCTGCACTGATCAAAGAAGAATTCACATCTTTTGATTAAGTCAGAGCCAAACAATACGAAGGATCCGCAGTCTTTTGATCAACAGAATAGTGACAGCATTTTTACCAATCTTCATTACAGACATTTCTAATGGGGTTGACATCTACAAAACACTGCAAAATGGCTCGTTGAGGAACTATTTAATTATAACTCAACAATGATTTGCTTTACTTTCATCAAGAGTGAGGTGAATACAGAACTGGATGTGACCTACTAAAGAACAAAGACAATCACTTTCCAAAGTCTTGTCATTGGTGGTTTCCTTTCAATATTTGACTCCTGATGTGTACAAGCCATGACTGCAGAGTTTGGAGTCAAGACACATTTGGCACTAAGCACTGTAACTAAACACTGAGATGAATCAGCAGTCTTTCTGTAGTTGCAGCAACAATACCTGAAGACAGATTTTAATGTTTGTTTTTCAGGACAGTGAACTGCTTATGCTATGTTAGGTTATTTTTAGAGATTAGCACTTTATTCAGTATTTTATGTATTTCTTCTTTTCCTCTACTTCTCATAGGCCTATATAGTTGTTTCTAAAATGACAAAGTGCTAATCTGACTCTAAAAAATAACATATAATATTAAATACACAAGTCACAACAAGCACACAGGACCATAGAGTTGCTGGAAAGTTTATCAAATGACCCTGCGCGGAGGCAGGTTAACACTTCCCATTGACTACCAGTATTTGAGCTAAGCTAATTAGTGATGGCCGAGCTCTGCCCGTCTCTTCCTTGTTACTGCACACACAGTTGAAAGAATGGGATCTATCTTCTTGTCTGGAACTTGGGAGGGAGGCAAATAACAACAAGGGTAAAAAGTTGGTGTATCCGTTTAACCTTTATAAGGTTGGCACAAATAACATTGGATCTTACATTTCCCATAATGCAACTGGATAGCATCTTCTGTAAGAACCTCCCTACCAGCGTAATACTGCATTCCTGTTGATCTTGGAAGTTTAATTTTCTGAGTTTCCAGTCAGACATGTCATCAGGAACACTCTTTGAAGCCAGAACTCCAACTGGGAAACTCGAAGAAACTTCAGTATGCCTGAGCTCGAAATCCAAGATGGCTGCTCCATGCAACAACAGTGAAAAAGCTGTACATGACACTGTTTATTAGCCAGTAACTCTTGTTTTTGTTTCCTTAAATGAGTCACACCGACAGTATTGTCTACATTTTATCTGTGGACATATTCATCTGGTATTAGCTAACAGTGCTAACAACAATAGCTAACAATAGCCCCTCAAACAAGGTCAGTTTGGATGTGATGTCTTCCCCACTTTGCAATCTGACTTTTGAGGGAAACTGAACGCACCATAACGTTCGATTTGTGAAAGCCTGTCTCTCTGAGTTCATAGTGAAGATTTTCTTTCATAAATTTGACACCTTATGTCCAATCAGAGACTGATGTCATCATCAGGGAAATTTTTTTCATTATTTTTACGATGTTAAAAAGTCTCCTCCTCATGACTGGAATTTGGGTGTAAAATCAGTGGCCTGTCCCTTTAAAACACTTGGCAAAGCCACAGAGGTCATCATTATCATTCTAATTCTTCTCATTCAGAAGCACAGAGGAGCCAAACACTCTCTCCTACATTAAACCTGGCTCTGCTCTAAACACATCAGCATGTACTACAGACTGAGCCTGCATCCATTTCAGTGCGGAGGACTTGGCAAAGGCAGGTGGCACCGTGTCCAAGTCATTTTGGTTTTTGGATTGTGGGTGAAGAAAGAAATGCCTCGCTCGGTAAACAAATCTACAGAGCAGGAAACAGACGCCGTTAGCAAAGCGAAAGAAGGGGTCGCTCGCAGTGCGGGGACAAACACTTCGCCGGCCAACACAAGGAACTCCCCAGTCAAAACAATAATTTCATGTCCTGTCAAGTCTAATTTGTGTACCAAACTCTATGGAAGAGATCAGAGACGAAGAGAAGCTATTTTTTTACATAAGTGCAACACTTAAGTTTGAAAATACAACACCTGCTATTTTCATTATTTGACTTTTCACATACAGTATGCATGAGCTCTGTTGTTTTGCCTGTTTGCATTCTGTTCATCTCCATTAATGATGATGATATTTTTGGACATATATACTTCAGTATTTGGGGGACAATTGTCTGCAAACAAATATTATTCTGCCAAAAACAACTAGGGATGTATGATATTATCAGCATGATACTGACATCGGCAGATATCAAAATTTCTGTCAGTATCAGCAGAATGTGTCACTGCACCATGATACCTCACCTCATAAGGTGAAGCATTAGTTTTTTTTCCATTCTCATTTCTTATATTTTAGAGTCAGTTTTAAGGACTGAAGTTTTTGATCTGAACTACAGCTTGTTAAATTTTTTGCACTTGAGAAGAATTTGTTTTTGGTTTTATTTCTCAGGTGTCTCAGGGGACCCCCTTCCAAACTTGTCGTTTAATTAGGAGAATTATTTTTAATTTGAAAGTCCAAGCTCCATTCAAAAGGGGAACATTTTTATTTCATGCACTACAAAGCTCACTGTCCATCAGCAGGTTTTTTGTCCTGTTTGTAACTCTCATAAAAAGCACACAAAGCTTATTTTTACTGTTAAAAATATATTCAAGTTCAATTTGTATAGCACAATTTAAAAAGACCTGTGACGGTCAACCAAAGTGCTTTACAGAGCAGAGACAGAAAAGAAAATTATTAAATTAAATTTACAAATTATGTTCATATAATCTATAGAAATCACTCTCAATTTTAAGAACTGAATATCTATATTTGGAAAAAAAATACATTTATCATTTATGGTATAATGAAATGTTGGAGGAGAGACTTGGTGTTCTTTACAATGAAAAAACAAACAATGTGTATATATCAGTATCAGCATTTGTATCAGCTAAAAAGAGTTAGGAAATATCGGCATATCGGCAAAAATCTGCTATCATGCATCCCTGGTAACAACATTCCTACTATCCTAGGTGAAAAAATTTAAAGATGCATGTATTAGAGCCACCAAAGAATATTTAAGAATAAAGGCACTGATGACAGTGAAGACATTTTAGCTTCTACTATAGGAATTATACAGGGCACTTCATCTTTTTTGTTTTAATTGTAAGTCAACAGTTAACATAAAGTATGTGCTATTGGTTTCCACAACAGAAAAGAAATGTCATGACGTATTACAAAATGCACCATCTCGAAAAACAACATGTACAAACTTGACAAGACTTAACTTCCATATTTACATTAAGAAGAATAACAAAAATATTATGAAATAAGAAAATGATTTCTACTTAAATCCCAAAGCACTGAACACTGATTCCTGTGACCTACTGATTATTAAAATTAAGTTTGGTTTGTCATCAAGAGCACACGCATCACAATTTTTTTTTAAATTTTTTAAGGGACTTTTTATCAGCTGGCTGTTAAAAATATGCTGATTCTACATAACATACATAAAAACGTTGAATATCCAAGCTGATTATTGGCCAAACCATTCATCGACTGACCATCAATTACTGTACAAGCCTAATTGGTAAATATTTCAATAATTCATTCACTTGTTATTACTGCACATGTATGTGTGCGTGTGTGTGTGTGTGTGTGTGGGCCTTAACAGCAAGACAAACATTCTGATCTTCTCCCCACATGTCCACATGAAGTAATTTGATCCCTGCGTACAGGTGCAGCGTGCAAGGTGTTTAACCTTTCTCTATGGTAACACACACACACACACACACACACACACACATTTGACACGGTCTAAAGTGATTTGAAACACATTCTACACATGCCTTCCCTTTCTTTTTTTCTTTTCTTGCTGAATTGCTGCTGGTGTCCATCTTCACACACACGCACACACACACACACACACACGCAGGCTGACAGCTTATCCTACCTCCCACATGTGTGACAGGTGTCAGGCCCGGTGGGAGCATTTACAGCCCTTAAACCCTTGACTTCTGACACTTGACCTTCTTTGCTCCTTGGAGCTCGGAGGCACCTGCAGTGACCGGAGGAGAAACTCTCACAAGGCGAAGTGGAACCTGCCGTCCCCACGCGGAACCACCGAGAAGCACAGAGAAACCAGAAACAGACTGTTTATTTTGAAAGTTCCAGGGATTTATTTTAAGTTAAAGGCTTTAATCTACAACAAGCCTTTCCACTTTGATCATCCATTAATGTCAGAGAAGCAACAACAACCCAGTTAATCAAAATAAACCATTATTGTTTGTTGTTTCCAAGAAAAAATGCTAAATATGTTCCTGCTCCACATTGTGCATTTTGAAAAAGACATCTGAGGTTGTGGGAAATTACAATTTATAAAGAAAAAAAGAAATAAGAAAACCAAAGAAAACAATTAGCATTATTTGCAGCCCTGAAGTCTTTGACATAAAGTGCATTGACAGGATAATAAATGACAAATTCTGTGAGTGGGTTTGCTCAGAGCTGTATTGTGATTGGCTTCTGTATTTGGTCTGAATGAGTAAACAGCCAATCACAGAGCTGTATCAGACCTGTTTGCCTTGAATGACAGAAGCAAAACAAAAACTTCAGAAAAGGGACAATCTGAATTTTTATTTTAACATTAAATAAAAAATTGACACGATTTTTTTCTGTAAAACAAAAGGGAGAAATGACATTTAATGCAAATGAAAAAAGGGGTGATTATTTCACAATTTCATCTGATTTAATTATCTAAGTACTTATACAATAATAACTTGCTTAACACTTATTTAATTTTGAACACTTTTAGACTCCATATAGATTAAATTATTCCTACATTTTGCAGCATATTTAGATGTTTTTTATCCTGAAAAAAGGGACTTTTGGAGAAGACAAATTCAGCTTTACGTTTTCTGTATCATTCACAAAACTGCAAAGAATAACCACGATGATGACCTTTTAATGTCAAACACTTTTTTTTTAAAATAATGTTTCATTAGAATATTTTTATGATGCATGGTGATCATGATTTTCCTTAGAAACTTAAATATTTAACATTAACCATGGGATGAGACTATTATTTTGCAGTCAGTCATGTGACCCTCACATTCATTTCCCCACGAGGGCAAACATAAATGCTTGTTTGTTACATGTGACCGATGATGTGTTTATGCATCGTACAGACGACTCGAGCTCTTTATCAACCAAACGACGTTAACTTGTGTATTTGTGTACAGTACATACAACCACGCACAAACACACGCGGTGCCACGTTCTAATGAAAACGTCTATATCAAGCAGCTGCTCAGCGGATGTAAAGAGGGACAATTACTGTATGTGTTTTCCGTTTGATTGCAAAACGGGTGAAACTTAATTAAAATTCACAATGATTAGCATATGCATTGTGTGTGTGTGTGTGTGTTGCAGAGTCAGACACAGAGCGATCACCCCCTCCTCTCTGTTTCCTCACTCGGGACTCCCTGTGGTGTTGGCAGTGAAGTCAGTTTAAAGAGGATAAACACCCCCTTTAACTCTCCCCTCATTTCCTCCACAGCCTCCTTAAATTAATCTCCACACACACACTCACACACACACATGCCTAGACACACATGGCTGGCTGGAAGTTGACCCTTGACCCGGACAGATTTCACGGATTATCCCTTTTTTGTCCGAGCACTGCCTCTCTGATCCATTACTTTGCCTTCATGTTAAAGAGTCGCCTTTTTTTCCTTCCCTCCCCTGTTGCTTCAGCTGCTTAAACTCTCTCCACGCTTTACCTGGATTCCCCGAGTTTGTAACCAACGCCACTGTTTTTTCTAGTCGAACAAAGGCAGAAGAGGCTGGAAAAGAGGGAGAAAACAGGAGGATGAGAAAGAGCAGAAAGAGATGCAGGGATGCAGGGAGAAAAAGATAAAAAACGCTGAGGAAGACAGACAGAAAAACAACTTCTTCTCTGTCCATTCTGAAGTTATGTTGCTTCAGATCAAAAGACAAGAACGTGAAAAATCAGTGGGATTCTCAGGATGTAATTTAACTTGTCAAAATGTTTCAATATTTTCTTAGAGTGAGTTTGTCACAGGATTCAATATATGGCGTAAAGTCAAATTGTCAGCGTGTTCAACGAATATTAAAACTGACTCACCGAGGTTACCTCTGTGACGAAGTTGAGGTGTGTGAAATTTTCCTCCCTGTTCACTTGAACTGCTTACAAATATCATGAAATAAACACTTTATACAAGTCAGTGAACATATTCAATACCGGTGTTTATTAGTTTTTTTTTCATCTTTGGAATTGTCATGTTTTTTCCCAAAAAGTGTTTGTATTAGTTTCGTACATGTTAAGTTTCATTTTTCAAAGCAGTGAGTCTCGGTCAAAGTTGCATGGTGTTGCTTTAACTCACATTCTGCGTAGCTGTAAAGTTTTTGTCGACATTTATTAAAAAGCAGCCATGATGAATGTTCTGCAAATAGTCAAGACAAACCCAGTTTTCCTTTCTAAGGGGGTAAAGCTAATGTTACTCTACAAAGCAAGTTTAGTCAGTTAACCAGATCACTTTAAAACTTTCTACAAAGTCTGCTGAAATTGTGTTTGTTAGTGTCCTTGTGGGTGGCTGACGTCCAGACCTTTGTATGCCTTCAAGCTTTGTGTATTTTTCCAGCATCAAATCAAATCATGTAGTCTAACAATAAATATCAGAGAACCCGACTTTTAGCTAACTGTCGATGTCCGTGGAACAATGGTGCTTCGGTAAGTTGGAAGAATCACTGTTGAGTCCAACTGCCGTTAATTTAAGCAGATAATCGTTTGTTTTACTCCCGGTCTCACCGTTTCCACTGCTGAACTCTGACATGCTGACTAATGTTTTGTCAGTCAGTCCGCCTGTGGGGGGCGTGTTCAGGAGAAGTGATGTCAACAGACACCCTCTTGTGGAAGTGTCACATGACACGGAGCTGGCACATGGAGGTGCGTGTGCCCACACGCTGCTCAATGTAACCAATCAGGACTTTAACAAGACCGGTGTTAGTAGGAGAATTTCGGTAGTAAGTGAAGATTGTAACTAAGCGGTTGTTCTTGTTGTTTTTCATGAGGTGCATGATTGTGAGAGGGAACAATTATTCAAACAACATATGTCATATGCCGGAGCTCCGACCGTCGTTTGCGAGCTGTAGTTGTCGACCATCAGACATCCAACACGTCAACACATCGTGGGATGTGCTGCAGCAAAACAACTCAGTGTTGTGTGTTTTTTTTAGTTTTCTTGACAGTGACTGTCGCAGTAGGAAAGAGTCCATTACTCAAGAAAACTGCTGTTCCCTCAGTCTTCCCCTGATCGCATTAACCCACCTGTACAGGTAAGCTAACTAGCTAACTAGTTTCTCATAAACACTGTCAAAATCAGCTTCAGCCATGATGACTTGTGCTGTGATGCTCAAAAATGTGCAAAGTGCGTAAATTCACTCAGAAAGACCAAATCCATTTTTGTTTAAGAAAGATAATTACACAAAAACTAAGCACAGAAATAACAAACAGAACTCAACCAACTTGACCTGAAGGTTACTTAATGTATAAATATCATGGTGTGTTGCAATCATGTGACAAAATCACTTGAAGAAAGCCAAGGAAGGACATAAAGAGAACAAATAAAAACAGAAAAGAAAAAGAAAACTACTTCAGACAAAGGCCAACATAAGAGGCAGAGGAGAGGGAAATGAAAGAAAGGCAGCGGTTCAGCTCAAAGGGAGAGGTAAGTTAAAGTTAAACGCTGCATTTTTCCCTCTCCCTAACCTTTGAAGTGAACAGATTGCTTCCACGGCGGAGGGAAAAGCCATTTACCCGCCATACATTCATGTCCCTGGTTAAACAGCGGACTTAAGCAGAAGAATAGAGATTAGCTGCACTCTCAGCATCTCATTACATCCTAAAGGAAGCCATTCAAGTGGGCTTAAACAGCTGTTTTGCACAACTTCCCTGTCACAGAATCAAAAACACATAACCCTTCCTTTTTTCCCTCTGTGTCATAGAGCAGGAAATAAAAAAAAACATTTAACCTCCAGTGATGCTTTTAAGGAGAAGGTGGCATCAACATGGCCTCAAGCTGACAACAAAACAACCTGCAGCAACAAACTGCAGCAGTGTGAGTGACAGGAAAGTTAATAGGAGCTTGTTAGCTGTCAATCAGTGAAAAAAAAAAACATTGTGTCCCTGTTTGACCCTCCCCTCATATTGTCACTGACACTTTGATTGGACAAGGCACTTTAATGTAACATCTAATAGGGTCTTGTATCCTGTCAGTCACGGGATCAGAGCCTGTCTTTTCAGCTTTACTGCTTCCTGCTCACACACCATCACACACACGGCTTTAACTATTATTATCAATGATGTCAATGCTGTGACTCCAGTAATGAATGCAACATATGTTTTTTATCTATTGTGAAAGCTTTAAGAGCAGAGAAGAAGACATGCTCTCATCAGAAAACAGCTGTTTTTCAAAGGGACACCAAACCAGAGAAAGGCAACAATCATGTCAGATGATTTTTTAAAATATCTTTAAAGGGATATGCCAAGTTTGTTTTCTTTTTGTTATTTGCCTCCCTCCTG
>JAQFJA010000017.1:13236551-13251166 GCA_029874485.1 Naso brachycentron
CTCCTCCTGTCTTCTCCTTACTTCTTCTCCATTTGCCGCCCCTCCCTCTCCTGCGTGCCCGATCACCGTCTGCCATTTTACCCAGAGAGCCGTGGAACCAGGGGCTCCGCTGCGCATCTCAGTGCCTGACTCAAGCTGCTGAGATCACCTCCACACACACATACACACACACACACACTGAAACACATAGAACTAACTCCTGGTCTGACTCCGGCGGTCAGACCCTGCAGGGACAGGAACAGATTCCCCACCAGCTTTTTCACCTCTCTTTGGACCATGTTTCCTGAATATGTGAGTAGACTGGTGCTATGATGGTGCATGTACTTGTAAAGTAACTGTTAACTGGTCAAATTAGTGGTAAAATTGTCTTTATGTAAGGATTAAAAAGGGGAGGAGTGGTAAAAAAGGTTTCTGAGTTGACATTAGAATAACTACAAGTGTGTCTGTGGTTAAGATAGAGTGAAAGTAGCTTCATTGTCCAACAGTCTGTGGTTTTAACCTGCTAAAGCTGCAGTGATTAGTTAGGAAAGTGATCTGTGCAGCTATTTTTATAAATTTTCAAGCAAAAATGTCAAACATTTAGTGGTTCCGGCTTCTAAATGTGAGGATTCGCTGCTTTTCTCTGTCATTCATGATCATAAGTACAAGTTTTTAGGGTTTGGGGGTCAGTCAGTTGGACAAAGGAATCAATTTACAAACTTCACTTTGGGATCTTGAAAACTGTGAAAATGCTCAGAGGATTAATTCATAATAAAAATAATGGAGTTGCAGTCCTAATGCTTCCCTTGAATGTGCGTATGTTTGTTTACAGGTTTGAATTTCGGCCTCAGAAAAGGCTGTGTTCTTCACCTGTGCAGCTTTTTCAAATACCAAAAGTAAAATTATGAGCTTACTTTCAGTCTAGCTGCTAATTTTTTCATTAGTCTTTTGTATTGATATCAAAAAAATCACTTTATTTGTCCTGTCACCAGCTCCAGTTTAAATTAATAATTTGAATGGATTATCAGAATTTGCTTGTGCTTCGTCACCTTTAAAACGGATGATTTTGCTGCTGTGGCTCATTTAAATTGATGCACATTAACATGCGGACAAACTCCATTTCTTTCAGAGACAGATTCAAGTCCACGGGGCGATATTTTCGGTGTGAAGTTGTTTCAAGAGCTGCAGCTGAGGAGGGATTAAGTAGCCGAGTGTCACGTTGGGAGTCGCTACAGCTAAGAGCAGTGACTTGGCCTGCAGTGTGGCCTCATGGGACTTAAAAGCCCGTTAAGCCTGTTGATAACACTCACCTTTTTTCCAGAGGTTGTTGAAAGTCATCGTGTTGTTGGCCGTTTGTATCGCTTCTAATACTGCTCATATCACAGGTGTGATTTGTTTCCTGTTTAAAGTTCAAACTTGGTTTTGTCTCATTTTGAGCTCTATTAGCTCGAGTGTGATAATGCAATTACCCAAACACACGCAGCCCTGTGAAAGCCGTGCAAACCTAACAGAAAAGTATAAATCTGATCACTCTGTCCATCAATAAATTGTGAGGCTGGACTGCAAGACGTGAATTACGTACCGTGTATTATGCAAGCTGGTTTATTTCGGCAGTTCAGAGGCAGGACAAACTTTTTACGTACGTTCCAAATAGGATTTCTAGATATGTGCTAGGAAGTGCCACTAAATATAGCAGACTGTGGAAAGCTCTGTGCTCTGTACGTGTTCACACAGCAGCATTTGATGTTACTGTTTTATGTGATTGTTCATGGTTGAGAATGAATGGCAGTCCACGAGTCCTTTGTCCTTAAATTGATTAAATTGTGCAGAGATCTTCTGTTTTTTAAGACGTTTGATATTTAATGAGTGAAAGATTGTGAAAAACAGTACTTTAAGGTCTGTCACATAAAATCATTCACCTGGAAGATTGTGCATTTAAATTAAGGAAATTTCTTCGTTGAAAATGCTTCCCCTGTTGCAGCCAGATGACACATGTGACGGCCTTTTACGTCAGGTAGTCCTGTTAGTGGACGTCCTGTCCTGAATCCGCAGTCAAACACCCTGATTAGAAGTTGTGACCTTGTGAGCGTGATTAGAAAGTGTGGGAAGAGAAAAGGAAAAGTAACTCATGAATCTTATGAAAACATTTGCATCTGAAGCACTCTTCTCTTTTTGTAATGGTGGCGATTCTGCAAAAGAACTGCAATCAGAATCCACTTTTTCAGTGTTTGAAGTCATTAGAAAGGCACTGAGGTGATGAAACACTTAAAGGGATAGTTCAGTGTTTCTGAAGTGGGGTTGTATGAGGTATTTGTGCATAGTCAGTCTATTATCTTTTGCAGAAGGCGATCATCTGTGTCACTTTAACTCCTACATTTCACCAAATGTGTGTTCGGTACGTCTCTGCTCCGTCACAGGTGTGCTTCCACTGGCCTCACTGCGTTGTGTTTCTACTCCGTCACAGTTACGTCAGTCCGCAGCCCTCTGCAGCAGATACACAAGGCTTCTAGTTTTGCCAGATGACGGAGCACAATGCAGAAATTCAGCAAATCAGACTCAGATACAACAATAAAACATCCAGTTAACTTTCAGAAACTTTCTGTGTCGACACAAGATCGTATTTCACTGAACTTCATCAACAAAATGTCATCACGGGCGGAGCCAAGCCTGAAGTTAACAGATCAGAGCTTTCAGTGGCCACGATTGTGCATGATTCTGTTATTACCGTGAAATCTCATCAGTCTCACGACTCCAGCTGTCCAGCCGTGCTGTGCTCTGACATGCAGTCGGCGTCTGTTGATGGTTGACAGAGCACGGAGCAAACACGCAGCCGAGTTGTTCCAGAACGTAAACACAACCAGTGGAATCACAGGGTTTGGAGAAGGGGGGAGAAAATTAGTTTTTAGCCACATATATAAATGCTTACCTTAAAAAATCAATATCAGTTAAAATGTGCACTAAATTTAGGATTTTTTCACAGCTTAAGTTTGGTGCCAGACAGCCGTTTTTCCTGGGTTTGGTTCCACTACCGTCTGAGCCAAACAGCTGATTTGTGGAGTGATACAGTGCACGGCAGAAACCAGTGATCTTAGTAATATATGGAGGGACTACAGTTGATGAACTGTTGTGCCAAAATAAACAGCTGTCTGGTGGCAAACTAAAGCTGTTGAAAAATCCTAAACTTAATGTACGATTGAATGGATATTAATTGTTTAGAGAAGCATCTACATGTGTGGCTAAAAACAGTCTACTACAGCGACCTTCCCCCTCTTCTCCGAAAACTGACACCGCTGATCGCCATCTGCAGAACGTCATAGATTGACTTTAAGTACCTCATACACTTCAAAAACACTCAACCGTCACTTTAAGTGGAGTCTTACTGTGAACATATTTTCAACTTTTGAAAGATTCTGTGTTGCATCTTTGTGTGTGTCCCTCAGGTGTATGTGAGATCTCAACATGCAGTCAGTCCAAGCAGGAATGTGGGACCCCCTCCCCCCATCTAAACATGCATCGCCCCTCCCACCACCACTCCTCTCCAACTTACGCCTGGCCCATGTGACCACAGACGCCCCGGCCAAGCGGATCACCTTCTACAAAAGCGGCGACAGCCAGTTCGGGGGCATCAGGATGGCGGTCCACAAGCGCAGCTTCAAATGCTTTGACGCCCTGCTGGACGACCTTTCCCAAAAGGTTAGTGTGCCAGCTCTCAGAGCTGTGACGTTGGGATTTCTTTTGAAGCTGACAGGAGATGCAGCTGTACTGAACTTTCATCTATTTAACTTTGCAACAGAATTTTCTCTACTCTCTTAAATCTTCACCTTCTGAGAGATGTTGTTCTCATTCGTTTGGGAATATTTCTCATTTGAAACTAATTGTCCTCTTAGTGTTTGAAACCACAGCAAAGAACATTAAGAATTAATATTGATTTTAGATTAATATGTTCTGTATATAAAGTATGTGTGCATATGTGTGCTCTCGTTCAGATGCCCCTGCCGTTTGGCGTGCGGACTGTGACCACACCTCGCGGCACGCACACCATCAAACACCTGGAGCAGCTCCAGGACGGCGGCTGTTACCTCTGCTCTGACCGGCGCCAGGCAAAACCAGTCAACATGGAGCTGGCTAGCAGACGCCCAACCATCTGGTATCATTACAGCCACAGGCCCCATCGGCCCGAAACCTCATCCACAACACCTCCCGGCCACTTCCCTTATAGGCAGAGACGGATCCTGCTGGTGAAGAACAGCGAGCCGGGGATGAGGAGGAGCGTGGTGCTGAACAGGAGGTCTACCAGGAGCCTGAGGGCCTTTCTTGATGAGGTGTCTGAGGTGATGCAGTTTCATGTCCGCAAACTCTACACTGTAGAAGGACGCAGGGTAAGAAGTGGTTTGTTTTTTGATGCATCCTTATGATTTAGATTGATGACATCCTGTGAAGTGGAAGCGCCTAACACTGAATTAATTTGTTTCCAGATCGACAGCGTGCAAAGCCTGATGACTTGTCCTGGTGTGCTAGTTTGTGTTGGACGGGAAGCCTTTAGCCCGCTGCTGGTAAATTTTATCAGGAAGAGCTCTGAGGAAAAGCTTCCTGGTCTGAGCAGCAGGTCCCCTGGTCTTGGCCCTAGGACTCCTGGAAACGGGGCCCGAACTCCTGCTACTCAAGGAGCAAGATCCCCACCTCATGGAGCCCAGTCCAGAGCCAGCGAGTACAGCGAAGGCCATGAAAGCAAGAAAAATGGTAAATATTAATACACAAACCTCGGTTTAGCTATAGCAGTCAAAATAAATGAAATACACTTTACATTTACATTTGCTTTTCTCTCTCTTTTTCAGTTAACTTTGGTCTGGAAACCAAAAAAAGCATCATCCACCCTCGTTCAGATTCCTCAAACCGCTCCACCCGTTTCTCCCTGTCTTCAGAGAAGTCGTACGGCAATGGTGTCAGCGCCTACTCCCAGGCTAGACCGGCTATTACGAACGAAGACATTGAAAAGCGTGTCCTGGTTAATAAAGACGGCAGCCTCTCTGTAGAGATGAGGGTGCGATTTCGCCTGCACAATGAAGAGACTCTCCAGTGGTCTACACAAATTAAAAAATCCCCTTCTCTGACGAATGAAAGTTGCCCCCTGGGCCAAGCCCATCCCCATTACCTGCAGCAGGGTCATTCTGAGAGCTGCTCTGACCCGGATTCTGCATCCTTCGACCCAGAGGGTGTAGAATATTCCAGCCAACCTCTGCATCGTGTTTCTGAGGGGAGCCACTGCCCTTGCTGCTACCAGAGACAGGAGCACCAGTATGACTTGTGGGAAAACCCAGCACACAGCCTCAAACAGCCCCCTGTCCCTCCCCCACATGCATCCAGCCACAGCCACACTATGATGAGACATACACACTCTTCCAGCTCTTCCTCATCGTGTAATTCCAGGCGGGTGGTGCGCTGTCGGGCACGGCTCTCCAACTGTGGAGGAGGCTCGGGATCGGAGCAGAGCCAACTGGTCCAGGAGGAGATGTGTGTGACAGAGCAGGTTGAGCACAGAGTCGAGGTGGAGCAAGATGGAGACACCCATGTGGAGGTGCACAGGGTGAGCCGATGCTGCAGCCGAAGTGAAGTGGTTGCCATGGATAGCAACGTACGGCCACTTAGCCGAAAGTCAGTAGAAGATGAGCTAATGATGGAGAATGAGGGGGAGCGTCCGCTGTCTGCAGTCAGCAGCTCCTCGCATGTCCTGCAGTCGCTGAAAGAGGACCAGGATGATGACCTGCCACCCAGTGTCTCACGATGCAGTCACAGGAATGAATCTCCCAACTTAGAGGCTCACCTTAATGATGAGCAAACAAGCAACGAAAACGACACGCATGAGGGTGGGGAAGAGAGGGGCGTATCTGCAGCCTCTTCCTGTCACTGTGGAGCAGCCACACCACATTCAGCAGCTGAAGCAGAGGAGATGGATCTAGCTTCCAGTGATGAGCCCAGAACGAGCAGAGCCTCCTGCAGCTCTGGCAAAGCCAAGATCCCAACCTCAGAGGTAGAGGGAGCTGCTGATGATGAAGATGAAGAGATAAAGAGGGGTGTTAGTGGCTTGTCTGGTCGCACAGGACTTTCAGCATCCTCAACATCCAGTGTGTGTCCTAATTGTGGCGGCTGCAAACGTGGGATCAACTCTGTTTCCAGTAGTCGAGCATCACAGAGGTCCCATCGTTCCCACCAAGCCTCTCCAAAGCCTCCGACACCTCTCTCCCACAAAGAGGACCCCAGTAATAGCAGTGATAATGAAGATTCTGATGTTTCAGCCGTGTCAACACAATCCAACAAGACCAACTTAACCAATAATGGGCGCTTTTCTGCAGCATCAAACGTCCTGGAGGGCAGAGCTTCTAGTGTCATGTCCACAAAGTCCGATCCTGCAACAGGAAAGGAGGAACAAAGGGCTCCAAGTGCCACCTCGGTCAAAAGCCACAGGTCCAGTAGATCAGTGAGGTCTGGCTGTAATGGCAGCACTGGTGTGACAGCAGAGGTGGAGGAGGAGAGAAGCCCAAGTGCCATGTCAGCTCAGTCCAACCTGTCTGCCAAGTCTCACATGTCCAACAAAAGGACAACAAAGGTGGCAGAGGGAGAGAACGCTGTAGAGAGGGCACTTAGCTCCTTATCAGTCAAATCTGGTGCTTCTTCCAAGATCAGTCCTTCAGTCAAGTTAAGTATTAATGTTGCCTCCCCAACTGATAATATAGCTGATGAAGAGGATGACACAAACACAGGAACTCCTTGTGATTCTGACAAGCCTGATAAGGCAGAAAGACCTGATAGTGTCGTGTCTGCTAAATCAGCTAGATCAAATGTGTCAGCAAAGTCTGGCAGATCCCAAAGGTCCACTTGTAGTCATTGTGCAAGGGCAGTATCTCCCGGTGCTAAGTCAGCCAACGAACCTGTTATGGAAGCAACAGGACAGGAAGAGGAAATGGAGGCAGAGGAGAGAACAGTGAGTGCCATGTCAGCCAAGTCCAGTCTGTCTGCCAAGTCCAGCAAATCCCGTAAGTCCACAAAAGCTTCAGAAAGGTCACATTCTCCCAGATCCGAAACCGGAGGAGATCTAGAAAAAAGGGCAGTGAGTCCAATGTCTGGCAGATCGGTTAAATCCAGCAAGTCTGTTAAGTCTTCAAAGTCACACAAGTCTAACTGTGATGGCAATAAAATTACAGCATCTCCAAACTTAGAGATAGCTGAGGAAAAGGGAAATGAGATGGAAGAGGATGAAGAGAGGGCAGCCAGTGCAGAGTCCACTAAATCACATAAATCCAACTGTAATGAGAACACAGGAGAAACAGAAGGTGAAAAAGGCGAGGAACGGGCTGCCAGTGCTTTATCCAATAAATCAGCTTGCTCCATAAAGTCCTCCAAGTCCCAGAAGTCAAACTGCAAGACAGCAGCTCCAAATTCAAATGAAGCCGATAGTCCTTCTGTTGAGACAAATGGAACAGAGACGCAAAATCAAGAGCGGGTGGCTAGCCCCATGTCTGCAAAGTCAAAATCATCAGTGAAGTCCAGCACCTCTCACAAGTCAAATTCCAATAAGCACCTCAAATCAGTGTCACCGAGTTCTTACGTTGTCACCATTAAAACCCCAGAAGAGGGTAATGAGGAAGGAAATGAGACAACAGAGAGAGCACCAAGTGCTGCATCAGCAAAATCTAATGCTTCATCTGCTTTATCACTTAAATCGACTCATAAAGGAGCAGCTGATTCTGCTGTTATTGAAGCAGATGCAGAAGAAAAGGTTACAGAAGCTGATGCGCCAAGAAGTAAATCATCTCAACCCTCTCATGACCAAACACTCTCACCCAAGAGGACACGTTCCCCACGCACCCGCTCACCCAAAGCTCCAGCTGCATCCCCCAGCAGTCCTCAATCCCCCGTGCAACAGCTGTTGCCTTGCCCCGGCGTTGGTGAGACAAGAGGGCCCAGTGCCTTGTCAGTTCACTCCAGAACATCTGCTAAATCTGGCAGGTCCAAATGTAGCTGTGGAGCCACTTCAGCCAAGAAAGAAAAGGAGGAGAGAGAAAAAGAGATGGAGAAAAAGGACGATGATGAGCAAGTGAAAAGTGAGGGGGCCTCTGAGCGGCCTGCTAGCATCGTGTCATCCTCAAGCAAAAGACAGAGAAGAGAATCAGAAGGCACCGAGCAACCGCTGAGTCGAAACTCATTAGAGTCAGTCTCTCTTGGGTTGCCAGAAGATCAAGAAACAGCCGACTCAGACAGCGGCAAGTCCGCCGTTTCTTGTCACATAAGCACCGGAAATAAAGGCAGAGTGAAGTCAGCAACTTCTGATGTTCCCAAAAGCACCAAGCAGTCTGCCATGAAGGACGATGTGGAGAGGACAGGGTCCACCATGTCTCAGAAGTCCAACAATAATAGCAGAAAAAGCGCTTTGTCTCCCAATCCCCCGGCAGTTGATATCCCTACTATTGAAGCACCCGTGGAGACCAAGGACAAAAATGAAACAGGTGAAGAGGAAACGACAGTAAGAGTGTCCAGTGCATTGTCAGCCAAAAGCAGCAGGTCTCATAAGTCTTCTTGTAAATATGCTGTGAAGGCAGCAGCTCAGATGGTCGACATTAATCCAAAAGAGCAGCATGCTAGTGGTAGCCCGTCCAAAACAGGAAATGACCATGAAACTGAAAGTGTGAAATCCGCTTCGACAACAAAAGCAAGCAATACGGACGCCCCTCAAAACAGAACCTCATCAAAAATGTCATCAGCAAGTGCTAAAGACCGCAGCAGATCCTCTGCAGGTGCTAGTGTTAAAAATGCCAATGTGGTTAAATCAACAGCTGGAGATTCAGCAAATAAAGACGATACAAACCAGGATCACCATATTGCAGACAACGAGGCTGCCAGCGTCCACTCTAAAAGCCCCTGTTGCCTCAGGCCTGATTCAGCAGCTTCAGCTCACTCAGTTTCTTCAAATCCAGTCAAAGGTCGCAAGGCCAAATCACCCGTCAAATCCTCAAGCCCCTGTCCCTTACACAGCAACAGACCACGCAGCAAAGCCGAGACATGTAGTGAAAGTACTCTGTCTCACTCTCTTTCTGCTGCCGACCTGCTGAAGGAGACCATCGCTGCTGCACGTCCACACAGCCGACAGTCAAAGGCCAGCAGAACCAGTGACAAGCCCAGGAGTGAGAAAAGTGGGAAGCGTCTAGGAAGAAAGAATCATACGGATCAGGAGGAACTGGAACTGACACCCTCCCTTCTGCCCAACGCTTCCCCCAGTGAGGTTGTCAGCGACTGGCTGAGGAGCATTCCTGCAGACAGCAGCATGCTCGCCCTTGGTGATGAGCTGCATGAGGAAGTGTCGGAGCAGCAGAGGGTGGTAGAAGAGAAGCCTGAAGAAGAGGCAGCAAAGGAGGAGGAGGAGAGGCCTGATGATGAGAAAGTGAATGAGGAAGAGAAAGTTGAGGATGAGGGGGGAGAGGAGAAACAGGATGAAGAAGAATGTCGTGCAGCAGAGGAGGAAGAGAGCTCAGATCCCGCTCATGGTCAGACAGCAGAGCCTTCAGCATGCCCCAACACTCTGACCAGGAACCTGAATTCTTCAGCTTCAGTGATGAAAGTTCTTCTGAGTTCATCTCTGGGTCGATGTCAAAGCATGCCTGAAGTAAGCCAATGACTTTATGTAAAAGATTTTTTAACTTTGTGATCATTCAACAAAATCTATCCTGCTCCAAAAAAGTCATCACGGTTTAGGCTTTCCTTTCTGTGTTTAGAGGATGAAACTACTCAGGATGCATCTAGAAAAACATGTTTAATGGTTTGCAAAGTCTATAAATGTCTTCTTTGTCAAACCAATAATCTAAATCCCAGAAATATTAAAAAGACACAAAGCCTCTTATATGCTTAACAATGGCGGGGTTTTACAGTACACTGTAAATCAGGAGCTTTTTTAAGTGGTTCCCAAATAAAAAGCCCAGAGAGGTAAAACTTGTCTTTTAATCTTTTTGCAGCCCCAGAGGTTTATCTTACATTCCTAGATCAGACAGCAGTGCTCTTCAGTAATTTATGAGGATGTAGAATGGATTATATGAACATGACTACAATTTATGCTTTTAATATAATCTGTTCTCTCTGCTGTTTTCTTTAGGTGTCTCCAGTTTATGGCCGTAGACTGAGCTCATCAGCCAGGGGTCTCTTGGACTGCCTTACCCAGCTCCAGCTCATTGAGCCTGGCTGCAACCAACAGAAGGACCGCAACCAGCAGTATGCGGACATTATGGCAATCCTTCAATCCCTTTGGCTCACTGAACCCCGGGACATTAACGCCAAGGAGGCCAAGGATGTCGGAACAGAGCAGGTAACTCCGCCGAGGTCGTCATCCGGGGTGGATATGAGCAGTGGCTCTGGTGGATCGGGAAAGGAGAATGGAAATGAAGAGGGAGATGAAGCAAAGCAAAACAAAACAAATAAGACAGAATTTGTACATGAGGAGGAGGCAGTGGAGAAGGTTGTAGAAAAGGAGGAGGAGGAGGAAGGAAATGCAGAAGCAGGGAATGAGGGAATGGAGGCAGAACCAGAGGAGGCATCCACAGAGCAAGCTAAGACAGACATAACAGAGGAACCGGTACAGAATGAAGAACAAAATGCAGGCTCTCCAAGTCTGGACAGCCCAAAAGCCACTGACAATCCCTCAGAGTCAGACAAAAGCTCGGCTAATGACAGCTCCAAATCCCCCACCGATAATGAACGAGAGACACCGGAGGATTCCACCTCAGGGACACCACCAACTGTCCTGCGAGCCCCCTTGTCAAAGAAACTATCCCAAGACCCTGACCCGGTGTGGATCCTGCACCTTTTGAAGAAGTTGGAGAAACAGTTCATGAACCACTACATTACTGCAATGGCAGAGTTCAAAGTTCGTTGGGACCTGGACGACAGCCTCATCTTAGACACCATGATCTCTGAGCTGAGGGACGAGGTGAGCCGGCGCATCCAGAGCAGCATCGAACGTGAGATGAGGAAGATTCAGAGCCGTGCCGGCAGAGGAGGGAGGTCACCCCGCCCACCACAGGGAGGGAACCTCTCCAGGGAGTCCACCATGACAGAGAAGAGGCGGCAAATGCTGAAGGTAATTCCAGCACAAATTCTCTTTACATCTAACAAGATAGCGCCCCTTACAAAAGAAAAAGATAATGTTTGATTTATTTTTCAGGTCATGAAGAACCAGTCTGTGAGAACTGCTGACTCCCTCAGCGATGGGGAGATGACGGGTGAGTTCAGCGACCAGAGAAGCGATGACGAGTACTGCCCCTGTGATGCTTGTGTCCGCAAGAAAATGGCCGCCCGACCTCTCAAAACAAACCCACTGGCAGCCGAAGCACCAGTAATAATGGAGTTTGACCTCCTGAAGATACTGCAGTTGAAGAAAAGCCCATTGCCTGCAGCTGTGCCAGCACCTGTGGTGGAGGATGCTGATAGTGTGTTTGCAGACGATGAGGGGAGGAATTTAGAAGTACTACAGGAAGAGGAGGAGGAGGATGAAACTAAAGAGGATATAAAAGCTCATGTTGTCTTAGAGGAGACAATCCCAGAGGAAGATGAGGATATAGAAAATGAAGAGGATAGCGGTGAGGCAGAAGAAGAGAAGGAGGAGGTGGAGGAGGATAAAGAGGAAAACAGTGTAGGTGATGAAGAACAGGAAGAGGGAGAAACAGGTGGTGAGGAAGCTGGCAAAGAGGAGACATCAGAAAATGAAGAAGGAGAGGAGGAGCAATGCCAGTGCCAGTCTGCCACAAATGAGGAGGAGAGCGACAAAGCAGAGGAAGGAGAGGATCCTGAGGAAACTAGTGACAATACAGGTGAGGATGAGACAGCAGATGATGAAGAGAGGGCAGGAGAGGAAGAGGGGGAGAGTGCAGAGGATGAGGGGGAGACAGGGGACAACAAGGGAGAGACAGGAAGCAGTGAAGAAGAGGAGAGTGACAAGGAAACAGTAAAAGAATCAACCCCAGGTGAAGGAGAGACCAGTAAAGATGGCGACGGTGAGGAGGAGGAGAAGGCAGAGGAAGAAGAGTGTGAGGTGTCTGAGTTTAAGCCTGAAGAAGAAGAAGAAGAAGAAACAACTGGCAGGGAAAGTGGAGAAGACGAGGCCTCTGGGGAAACGGAGGATGACAAATCTACAAAAAATGCAAATGAAGAATCCACGCTCGTGGAGGACTTTGCAGAGGAAAACGGCAGTGCTTCAGCAGAGGCGAAGGATGAAGATGACGGGGACGATAGCGCTGGAAAGGGGGAGTCACACGAAGAAGAAAATGGAGGAGCGAGTGAGGAGCAGGAAAAGGAGGCATCAGAGGAGGAAAGAGCGTCACCACAGGTAGGATCAGTCAAAGTCAACAAGCCGAGGTTTCAAAGGAAGGGTTGCCAATTTTTCTTGTGCTCACTGCTTGTTTTCCCTTTAAATAACGTGGTTAAGATCATATATTACTCTTTTGTTATTTTAATCCTATTGTAACAGATATGGTGGCCAAAACTACAAAAATAGAAACCAAAGTTCTCTGAATGCTTTCATCAACCAAAAATACCTTCTAACACAACGTGGATTAAACTTAACTGAAAACTCTGATGACATTTATTTACCTTCTTTGACCTAAGCCGGATCACATAAGTGACTGTTGGTACATTCTAGTTATGAGTACCAATTTTAGCACCACCTCCTATATTGAGTGCCTGAACATGACCGCTTGGTTAAAGTCTACTGTACCTCAAAGAGGAATCTGACCTACTGCTGCCCTAACCACTAAGTCTAAGCCTGTGGGAAAAGATAATCTGGCTATCCAATTAGACAGACTGAACAAATCTGTTTTGTTTGGCAGCAACACAGTCCTTCCACGGATGGACGTCTGCTGTTATTGTCAGTAACAAACTGTCGGGTACTCTGTTTAACTCGCTCTTGTTCTTTAAATCAATGTGTTCTCAGCTTCGATCTTATTTCATTCTGTTAGCTTGAGATCATGAAGTAATCATTTCATTATCACGGGATAACAGCTTGTTTTCTTGTGATAATTTGGGATAATTTATCTGGCAAGCCTTCATCACGAGATTGAAAGTGAGTGCTTTATGATCACACAGATTTGGCCCTTCAAGATCTCTGCCACCGTCAGGGAGGATTCATAACTGAAGAGTAAATAAACGTAGAAATGTGTAGTTTTTTTTCCTGCAGTTAGAGCGGACAACTATGATGTAAAGATCATAAGGAAAACATTATGTTTTTGATTATCAAAGATGCTCACCAACTCCCATCTCTGCATCAGCCAGCAGCTGCTTAAACAAACCCTTAATTATGATAATGGCAGAAGTAAAGACATTATTAAGGCCATACGGTTTTTCGTAACACTTGCCCGTTTCACTGTGTGACCCCCACAGCATCTCACACAGGCAATCTTCAGCACCAGATCTAATCTTTGATTAAAATATATTAATTAAGAGGAAAAGAGCATTGTTATCCGTGATAATGCATTTATTTATCTGGTTATCGGGGATAACGAAATGATTATTTTCTGATCTTGAGATAACAGAATGAAAAACATCTGTAGCAACCATGGCCGCTCTCGGCTTCCATACATACTGACATTTAAACATTCTTTTACTGCAGCATTCCTGCACTGGTAAATTGAACTAGTTTAAACACCAACCATTACTCTTGCTCTTGCATTCAGCTGTAATTACTAACAATTAGCAGCTCCATACCAATTTATTTCAACTGCTCATGGTAATTTACTGTTATTTTGTTTTGTTCTCAGGGCCAGGGGGTGACCGAGGGAGAGGAGGCTGATGCAGAAGACTCAGACACAGACAGCAAACGCCCAAGTGACACAAGTGCGGATGAATCAGGACGCGACGGGGCCGAAGTCACAGGAGACGAAGAGGAGAAAAAAAACAGGGGAGATGAAGGTGAGGGGGATGCTGTTGGAGAGTTTAAGCCTGAGGAAGAGGAGGAGCAGGACGATGGAGAGGTGAAAAGGAACAAAGGGGGGAATGGTGCTCTCCTCTATCAGTTCACCAGGACCTCTGTGGAGTCCCAGCCTGGCTCCTTGGAGGACGTTGACACAGAATCACCTCATAACCTTGTAGCCTCCATAGAAGTGCCCAAAATGACGGCTAGTGTAAGCACTGGTGGTGGTGCGGGCCAGAAGAGAAGCCGGTCGCCAGGCAGGGTCCAGCGCCGCAAACCAAAGGAGTGCGACGTGGAACTGGATGACTTTTAACTCAAACTGAATCCAAATGTATGGTGTGGATTCACAGACTTCAGGAAGTCCAAAACTCCCATAAACCCTTCACGGAAAGAGTTATGTAGGTTGAAAAACTGTAACCAAAAACAAAGACTCGAACACTTTAAGCACTTTATCACTTCAGATCCAGGTAGGAGGAGTCACAGTGATCTACATGTAGAAACTTGAAACTTGAAACCACCACCTTATTCTACTTAATCATGAATTATATATTTCTAATGGTTAATCTATAAATCTATATTTTTTAAATTACTGTATGTATTAATGGATATTTCTATTTATGTACTTTATACATATGAATAAGTATACTTTAAACATTAAAGTGTGTTATTCATTGGTTTAATGATTATTGAATCA
>JAQFJA010000017.1:13457909-13483327 GCA_029874485.1 Naso brachycentron
TAAGAATCTACTGATAATTTTCCAATCATTTAGTCTATAAAAAAATTACAGACCCCTGTTATGAGATCTGAAATAGTCTGAAACCTTAAGGTATTCATTTGTGGGTCATTACTGGCCAAAAGTAAAAATCAAAAAATCCAATATAGGGATGTGAATCTTGCAGTATCTCACGATTCGATTGAGATTCAAAATCGTCTCCTGATTCCGTATATAGGGGATTTAATTTCAGAATTAAGTTCAGTCTGTTTTACAAGACAAGTGGCAATTTATGGCATGTAGCAGAAAGTGTGTGTAAAATTAGTTTTTTTAACATTAAACTGTAAACTGCTAAAATGTTAACGCAAAGATAAACCTTTGACAAAAGGTCAAATTAATTTATGTTTAACTTGCACAAATAAAAACTTTGACAAAGAAATTTTAAGTTTTTAAATTCTCCATAAATTCAGTAACAAGTTCAAGTATCAAGTTTATCAACCAACATTCATCTAAGATATTTATCACTTATATATTTATCAGCCGGTCGCTAAAAAAAAGTTATTAATGAATGATCTTTAGGATTTTTGTTCAGTCTTGAATCTTATATGTAGCATGTTTAACACCAGCTGTAGTAGAATTTATCAAACTACAAATGACTGTTCAAGTGTGGCTACAGAATGTGGTCAGGTCTGCCTCAAACTGTTTGACTCAGGCAAAATGATTGGTCACAAACAGGAGAAAAGTGTACTTTTCAGTGACACAGGTCCCATATGGTCTAGCGGTGAGGATTCCTGGTTTTCACCCAGGCAGCCTGGGTTCGACTCCCGGTATGGGAATGCATATATCTTGCAGTCAATGTTCCTCGTGCTGCTACAAACTCTCCTACTTCATGAGCACCATGTCAACAGATACAAACCCTGTGTGCACAGTGGGGGCGGGACTACAAATCAATATAGCAGTATTTTGAAAAAATTGAGTCTTAAGATGCAATTATTGAATCCCGGGTGTCAAACTTAATTAAAATAACACAATGCTGTGAACTAATCACAGTTTTTAGCAGACTGACTGTGGATTCTGCACATGCCTACTCTCATTCATGCACATTGGGGCCTGGTGTTTTGCCTCAGATAACGGTTGGGGGACACAGTCAGGAGGGCTGCTGAGTGGCAACCCTGCCTAGATGGACTTTGGTACTTTTAGAAAAAAGTAAATATTTAAATATTAATGAAATATCTCTTTACAAGTGATATCACATCCCCCCAAAAACTGTTCAGTCTTGGACAGTTACACTTAATTGTGTTGATGTATGCAAGATCCTCTCTCCCTAACAGTTCTAAATCTCGTTAGACATAAAATCAGCAGGAAGTACTTGAGATTATCTTGACTCAAGTTTCTCTCTCGAGTTTAAAAAATGCTGTCCCTGCTGGAAAAAAAAAAAAAATCTTAAGCCCCTAATTTTGGCCTGGAAAGCACATATAGCATGCAAAAATGAAAAGAACAGCCAAAACATGCAGATGGTTTAATCCCAGCCTCATAACATTGGATTTATTCCCCATTGAATTTAAGCCCTCGCTGCATTTGAAGATAAAACAGTCATTTGTCAAACGCCGCCAAAGAGAATTCTCATCAAAACAGAACACACAATGATCATTTCCTGCTGTCTGTCTGCTTATGTATGGTAGATTGATTAATTGATTATGTTACTGGCTACTTAATGAACAATGCAGATTACATTAAATGACCAAAATATCCACTTGGAGCACAGACAGTGTTTAAAACTGGAGCTCTTATCGAGTGCTGAAGAGATTTTTTTTTTGCAGTGCTGCTGAATTAGTAAAGTTAATGGGAGTAACATAGCATGAGCAGAATATTTAAGTGAGATTTGCATTTTGCATGATTTTGTCTCTTGCATTTGGAAAAACTATGTGAGAATGTCTCATTTTTCTCTCAGTGGATAAATTACCTCGAGGGCATTTTTTCTTTTGTTCTATCCAAGGGAACGAGCAGGAAAGACAGTTTAAACCTGCCATTTGGTCCTTGCAACAAACCTCGAGGGGCTTTCAAGGTTTAGCTTTACACTCTCACACAATACAGCGTCGATGCTTTCATTTGTGGGTGGAACATAAATCCAGTTCCTGATAATTAACCAGCACCCTCAGAGCAGACGCAGCGTTTTCACCAAGTATTACCTTCTAATTTTAGCGTGGAAGACAATGGGGAAATTCAGCAGGAGGACGTCAGTGAAAATTCAACCATCTGGACATTCTCGCATACTGGTGGGAGGGTGATGATTTATTTTCAGCAACCTCTCGAGCTGAATAAGAGACGCCTACTGCTCGAAAATCCGCAGAGGAACAGATATGAGAGCGGCTTTTGTGAGCAACAAATCCCAGAATTAAGAGCCATCTGAAAGGGAAACACAGTCCAGGCTCTAATTACTACTCAAAAGATGGGAGCATATATAGAGGTGTGCAGGCAAAAGTCCCAGACACAAAGACTATTATTATTAGAATTTTTTAAGCAGCCAATTAAAAGTTGTATTTCACCAGATTATAATTATTATTATTTAAGTCTTGCTCCATCTTGATGTGTTTCAGCTGCACAATGGATGGATGCAAAAACATGACAGCTTCATTTAAATATATGTTGATGTACAGAAAAAAAAAACCCTACTTAATGTCATGATGCATCTCTGATTCATAGCTGCTCTTCTGCCTTACATCCACTAGATGGCAGTGTTACCTTTGGCCTTCAGTGTCAGCTGAAGCTGCACAAACATCCAGCATCATGTTCTCAGTTTTTAGAGGAATTTTTTTAAAAAAGCAAACAAGACGCAGTGTTGAGTAACCTTGAAAAAAGGACGCCGCTTTTCATGCCATTAATCCAAGGTGCCTCTCAGCACACTTTGTGATCCTCACTCACCACTGTCACACACATACACACACACACACGCACACACGTGTCAGATCGTAGCATCACAAACTTTGGACTTGATCCATCTAATTAACAGATTCGGATAACTGTCGGACAGCGGAGACTCTGAGGCATCCCAGGAAATGTCACAGCACTTGGTAATTTGAGCGGCGGAGTTGATCAAAAGGCCTTTGCAGAGCAGCATATGGTGCACTTGTACAAATATGAGTCTTAATGCAAATGATGCCCAGGAAATTGTGCAGGAAAAGTGGCATAATTATAAGCCATTGAAAGCCCATTGTCATTCCTGTCTGAGAGGTCTCTCTTGAAAAATCAGGAGCTGATGGAAACCCCTTCAAGTACCTGAGATAGAGCCGGAGGGGGAAAATGACTGGGCCTGGGCTGCCATTATGCCATGGTAGTGCAATTATATCAAATGATTGGCAGGAGCATAAATTAGCCGCCAACGTCATGGTGCGGTTTAGTTTTTGTTTCCAGCCAGTGCTGAGGTATTTCTTTTTCACATGGTTAAAAAAAGCTGCAGCACTCTCTTTAGCCAGCTGTTCTCAGGGAAGAACAAGACATTATTTCACAGTTTTCCTCTGTAATTATTCCCTTTACTACCCCAGTTTATTCCTCTGCCCGATGCAAATGCATCCTCTCGTGGCCTGAACACCAGAGATTCATGTTTGTGGCGGGAACCGCAGAGCACCAGCTGTCCTTTAAAAAGAGATGGCTAAAAAAAACCACACACAGAGTTGATGTGAAATGTCTTCCTCCCTCCTCGTCCCCAATCATCAATAATTCACCGGCTTCGACATTTGAACTAATTATGGTGCACCAATGGCCTATTTGAGCAGGGTCCTGTCAGATGAAAGCTGCGAGGTCCTTCCTGTCAGCGGTTGAGGCAGCAGAATGAAGCGACAGCATTCGAGGCTGCAGCCATTAAAATGAATGGAAAGCACCTCTAACAATCATACACCTCCAACACACACACACACACACAAACAGGAACTGCTGCCTCAAATACAAACACACTAAAATTTGAACATTGTCCTTCCCTGCCTCACACACACTCACCAATGTACCACGCTGACACAAACACACACAAATAAAGAAAAAAAATACCTGAATTGCTGGCTCACACACACCCACACTCATACAGACACATAGAGACATGCATAAACATGATGTGCTACAGTAGCTCTCACACACACAGTGATGTGCTCGCCACCTGTGTGGGTTGTTTGGCCTTCTCATCCAGACCTCTCTGGTTTTAATTAGCCTGCTGCTGAAGTGTTTTCCTTTTTATATTCTCTGAAGGGCGATGATAACGGCTAGAGCCGAGATGGAGGCTCTCCGCTGGTTTGTTTCATTAGGGAGAGCATAATGACCCTGCAATCAAAACACCAAGAAAATACCCACCCTTATAATTATTTTCCTCCTAATGGTTCAGTTTAGACTCTGCTATGGCTTTTGTCATCTGGGCAACAACAACTGAAAGGATTATTATTATTATTATTATTATTAGTAGTAGTAGTATTAGTATTAGTATTATTAACAATAATATTAAGAACAGTAATAATCATCATCATTGTAATTAAAATTAAGTTTTCAATATATGTGTGACAGGAAACGCAAGTGCTGATTGTGATGAAAACATCAACAGAACTCTGATACAAATATTTTTTAAGTGGGGACGCCCGGGTAGCTCAGTTGGTAGAGTGGACGCCCCATCTAAAGAAGCTGTGCTTGCTGCAGCTGTCACAGGCTCAATTCCACTCAGTGGCCCTTTGCAGTGTGTCGTTCCCTCACTTCCTGTCCAACTTTTCAGTTGTCCTATCAAATAACGGTACAAAAAGTCCAATATATATCTGTACATGTATTAACCGTCTACTGCATGAATTTATTTTAGGGGACAAAATATTTAACCCCATTTTTTGGTAGCCAGGGGGTTCCTGATAATGTATCAATTAAAACAATTGATCTTTAGTATCCAAATGAAAACAAAAATTTTCTTTAAACAATCAGTTTTATTTCTTTACATATTTATGCACATTCACTTGTTTTTTTTCTACAAAGTCATTTAAAGTGAAACATGTTGAAAAAGGGATATTTATCCCACCTTCTGCTGGCACTGTGTCCCACACAGATTTGGTGCCAGAAAGGAAAACTGCAACCCCAGACAAAAGGTCCTAACCCCTTCAATCCCTTTTTTCATTGGTCACAAATTCTAATTGAATTCTAATTTTAATTGTGTTACTTGTCATGTGAAAATATATTAAAATAAGTTAAAGTGGGCAGTGTGAGGGCTGAAAAGGTGTTTGTTGCCAGTCAAGGCTTTAAGTGGAGCTAGCAGTTGATTAGCTTAGCTTAGCATAAGGACTAAAAGCAGGGACAAACAGCTGGCTGGCTCTGTCCAAAGTTTAAAAATCCGCCTACCCACAGGGATGTTAGAACTATTTTCTGGGAAGGGATGCTGTAAATATGAGGGGGGCAATGACTTATTCACCCCTTTGCACTATTATCACTTTTTCAAGTCACTAAGCTAATAATGACCTTGAGCTAAGGTCTTAATTTCATATAATTTGAAAAGTTACAATTTAACAAACTAGAAAGTAAGATTTAGACACTCTCAAAGTGTCATCGAAAAGCATCACCTCGATGAGGCACAGGCTGCGTCATGGATGCTCGAACCATCCATGAAACCTGAATAAAATTCTTTAAGAAAAAAGCCCAAACAGCCCAGAGTTCATGCCTAGTCGACTACAGCCTTTTTCTCCTCCACAGTTCACCTCCCCAGGATGCGGTGGAAGACATATGAACAGCAGCAGCATCCCGGCCTTCACCGTGTCCTTTTATTCGATTTTGTGCTTCAGTTGCCTCTAACTCATTAAGTATTGAATGTGCTTGACGATCAGTGACACACAGGAAGCTCTGGGCACATTACGCACACACATTCAGGTCTGATCATTACAGGATACTTTTTAAAATATTGGTTGTTACCATTCAAGTGAGCAGCGCATGCACGTAATCTGACCAATCACCAATCAAAATGCTTCAGTATTTCCCCCCATTGTTAAATCTCAGATCAACTTAACACTCTGGGAGACAAAACACTAAATTAGGGACGTTTAGAGACAGTTTCAGTTAAAGCTCAAAGCTCTCATCAACCACATTTTTTGCAGCAGCTCTGATGAATTAGCTGTATGCTATCAGCTTCGTAACAAAGGGCAGAAAACCAACGAAACACTGCGGAGCTTTTAGTTGCTAAAGAGCCAGATACTTTTCTTTAGAGTTTTTGAGACCAAAACAGAGCTAAGGGGGAGTGAATATTGGATTTGCATTCATCAGGTGGACACACACACAACTAAATGAATGAAAAATATTGCTATCCTTAACAGTATCAAAGAGCTAGGTTTCAATTTAAGTAATCTATGACTGCAAAAAGAGAGGCAAACCTTGCTTCTAGATGAAACATTTAACAAAATTAAAAAGTCAGCAAAGAGACAAGAGGGAGTTTTTCAAGGCTGCAGTGACCTCCACAAAATATCTAATTGACTTTGTTTGCTTGTAGAAAAAATATCCTTACTTGTCTGTATTTCTTTAAACCTATTACAATCAACTTTTGCAGTGCTAAGCAGCAAGGGTGCCCTTGCAAAATAGTAGTGTAGTAATAGCGGAAGGGGAGGAAAATGAAATATTGGCCAATGGGAAGTTTATACTCAATTTCTGTTTTGTGTGACTCAGACTAGATCTGATCCCCAGAAACCCCAGTTACTGGAAAGGTTCAGGGTAGAAATATACTGAGGTCAGAGCTGTCAGATATTTGAAAATTAATAAAAGTGATCAAATGTGTTTTAAATTAATTTAAAAGGTGACTGTCTTTGATGTTTCAAGTGATGTACGAGGAATAACTGCAGATTAAACAAAGTGATATGCGAGAGAGAATAAACTGCAGAGGACAAACTCAATTTTGTTTACCGACCCAAACTCATTTTCCTGACCTTCTTGACCTTAATTTCCCAAATTGATTAGCTAGTTTGTTCATAATGATGCTCTTGAGGAGCAATTGCTAATTAGAATAATTTGCTATCGTCAAGCTGCTGGAGGTTCTAGGATGTCCTGCACTTCACTCGGCAGAAGCAGCTATTTGGATCATCAGCTTTCCGTGGGAGATACAGCCGGGTGTCATCGGCGTAGAAGCACAACAAAATGTTATGGATTATGCGGCAGAGTGGGAGTGTGAGGAGGAGGATGAGTTGATTATTGAGAAAGCTGAATTGGAAAGGTAGGAGTTGAGGCTTTCCAAAGCTGGATTTGGGTCGACAGAGCATAGAAATCTGGTTTTCTGTGTTTGCAGCGGCGGGGTGAAGCAGTGGGGGTGCTGCCAAGGGTTTATTGATATTTTAAGGTGAAGCAGCACAGATGAAAATAGTGACTTTGGTTTCAGCTTTTGAGTTATGATAATGGTATCTTGCATCTATGACTACTGCAGTTTCATAAAATATATTACACAATGATGACAAACACTAAAAACCGTATATTTTTATACCTGCTGTGCCAGACAAGCCCAGCAGGTACTAAAAGCAGCTACCAAATAATATAAAGAGTTTGTGTCTGTTTCCATATTTAACATTTTTTCTTATGTTCACTTATTACAAACAAAGTACATTTACACTAACACAGTGCTGACATTAAGGTAATGACGCCAAAGGATTGTTTTGCTGCTGAAACATCAGTAATCCTCTATCAACTTATCCTCAACAGCAGAGGTGTGTGTGTATGTTTGTGTGTGTGTGTGTGTGAGGCATTGTGCTTTTGTGTGTGCATTTGTGGGTGTAACAAAGCTAATCCTCTGCGTGTGTGTGTGGCTGAGAGAAATATCCCGAAGATGAGATGCACCTGCTGCTCGGTAATTCCTCCAGTGTGTGTTCGTGCCCTCTTATTATCCTCTTTTTCTTCCTTTGAATCAGCTTCTCATTAATTTGACGAAGGCTCAATCACACCTTCAAACGTGTCTGACACGATGAACAGCTTAGGCGTATTCACCACTGTAAACCTGTACATACGTAAAGATGCTGTATCTTTATTTTCTCTGTTTCTCTGAATGTTTGCTTGTTGTATTTACCCACTGTAATCGTCTCTAGCTGCCTCTTTTTCTGTGTAGATAAAGCAAGCAAAGTTCCCCACAGACATGATTAAAATTTCATCTGAACTAAGCAAATCGATTAAGGAGCCACAACCATGATGCTGTGTGGTATCTCCCATGGTATCACTCCCCTAATACCTTTCCAGCACTGGAATCCAGGGCCTACAGTCCAACATATTCAGAGGCCAATATGACGATGGAGACAAATTAAAGGCATCAGGAGATCAAAACCTCATAAAAGCTCATCAAAAAGGCTGATGTGATGTCAGCTACAGGTAGGAAATGCTATTCTCCTTTGGCTACTCCAGCTGATAGAAATGAGAGCTGACAGGATTATACTGATAGATAGATTCTCTTATTGATAGTTTATAGTTTATTATTTATTTATTGATCAGTTTGGATTGTGCTGACAGGGATGAAATGAGAGAACATCTGTATGGCATTTATTTTCATTTCATTTTTGTAGTAAAAGAAAAACTCTGCTGAGCCTGCTTGTGAGCTTAAATGTTATCATATCAAATGATATTCAGTCTCGGTATCAGATGTTAGAAGCTGTGGCACGCATGTGGCATTCCTGCATTTTGAGGCCATGTTGTTGGAAAGAGGCTTGAGCACACTGCTGGTGTTTCCATCGTTACATCACAACTAGTACTGTTTTCATCTTTCTTTGTGAAATGGAGACAACAGAACAAAATTATTTTGCAGTGTGTTAGCCTGAGCCCAGCCCAGAGACTCCGCCCACTCCACTGAGTGGACTTGCTTCTCTTGGTTTGGCATTGCCTCCACTTTGAGCAACTGTCAGAGGGAGGGGATTCGATTTTCCCTAACCCCTCCTCAAATTTAATACACGAAAACAGTCATTACACCACCAGGGGGCGTTTCATCTACTGTACAGTGTGTATAGAGAGAAGTTTCAGTGAGACAACCAAAATCCAAAAATGTCTCCACAAGCTGTTGAATAATCACATAGATGTTGTTATATTGTATTGTGATAGAGATTCTGACCCACCATGCATCGTGGGGAGAAACAAATAAATAAAATCACATCACATTATCACCGTGAGTAGACAGTGGAAACCACAGCAGTACTTCCTCTTTCTGCCGACAACAGACCCTGAAGGAGTACTGGTTTAAACAGACGTGTCGCTGCTACTTTTCCACATATAAATTCAGCATTTTTCAAATCTCATATCAAAGACACCACATACATGCACGGAACTGTTTTTGGTCCTGTAATGTGGCTTTGTCAGTTGGATGTTGGATATTTCAGCTTAGTTCCACCCGTGGCTCCCCACCCTCAGTGCTCATTGGATAATCACCTCTTCAATCAGTGACAGTGACAATAAGATTTTTGTGCATCCTGCATTGGCACTGGATATAAATCATGAGATGTCACATGACAACAGTGATCATAACACATCACCATCCGGCACCTGCCACGCTAAACACCTGATTTTCTGTTAGTTATTTGCTGCTAGCAGTGTTGCCTGTTCACCAGCACACCTGATATGAATCTAGGCCATCATGTGCTTAAAACTACCCAAGAAAAGTTGAATTATGCGACTGTGTGGACTTATATAAACACTGGCACCGTGTTGACTCGATTTTTACACTCTCGGGATTAGCGTTGATGCGTCTGCCGTGTGTTAAATGGTCCAACTCGCTGAAAGAACTCCCGCTTCTCCAGGTATATCTGAACACCTCGCTCCTTTCATCACGGCTGGCAAACCTGCCCGCTATCACATAATTAAACAAGATTTATATCATCACATAGAATAATTCTGTGTGGGCTGATGGAGAATGTTGCTATAGCCAACTTTCCCCCCTTCTTTGCACCAGCCCACTCACACAGTAAATGAGAAACTGGCATAACTGAACATACAAAAAAAAAAAAAAGAGAGAGAGAGAAAAAAGGAAGTGGTGTGGGTGTGAAGATGTCCACGGCTGAGTGGCCAAATGCAACCCACTCAAACAGCCAATTGTGAAAGTACTCATCAATAAATTCCAATGGACATTTGTGACACAGGTATAATTGGTTTTGCATCAATATGAAGTCAGATTAACATAAATGATGAAAGGTTGATGACAGATTGGTTGCATTTCATTTCATTCACTCGTGTTTTATGTGTTAAGCAGCATTTAGTGAAATTATTTTCAAATTAATCTGTGGACGACCTTCATGTTTTATCAGCAGCGTTTGCCACAATATTTTAACACTATCAAAAACTAAAGCGGCAAATGGCACATTCTTTGTGGTCACTGTAATTACACTAACAGCTCTTCAGTGTATTAATAGGCTTAGTGCTTTCCTAATGATACTGCAGGCCTCACAATAGCTTACGTCACAGCTAAACGTGGCTAAAAATGCACGTTTAAATGCCAAACTAACTTTGCAGAATGTGAATAACTGTGTTTGCTGCTGCTATGAAAAGGTGTTTCCATCTCTCCTGATTTGACTGGACTAATTTGGTAATGATACGGCACTCAAAAAACTCCACCAACGCTGAACAACTCTCCAACTTACACCCCTAGAAATCGCTCCTCACACTTCAGACTCGAGTTAAACTCGCTTCTGTCTCGGCAAACTTATCTCAAACTTTTTGGAATCAAGACTGTATTTTATAATTACAGCTACAAGGTGATAATCATCTAGTGGCAGAAATCCCAGATCTGGACCACTACCAAAGGCAAATCAATTGTTGGTGAGTCCAAAGCCAATCTGTCCACCAATATCCACCAAAAGCCGCTCATACCGGCCGGAGTAAACATAACCTTTAAATGTTAATAAAGGAGCTAATTTTGCTGTTCATTTCCAGTTGAATTGAAATCTGTAAATGCTGCAAACCTGTGGCTCTTTTTTTTAGACGTATGAATATTCGTGCAGAAGGTGAGCTGTAAGCTGCTGGAAGGGTGCAGGTGAATCAGGCTACAGCTCCCTGCTGGCATCCATAAAGCATCACACACACAAACTGCAAAGAGGCTGAGAACAGAACCAGAAAGTAAGTTGAGTTTGAGATGCCAGGAATTCACAAAATGTTTGACTGGGAACCAGAAAAGTGACTGCTTCAGTCGACGTAATCCAAACATGTTTCGCCAGCTGGAAAGGGGCGACCATGAAGAGGACAGGCAGTTGATATGTTTCCCGCTTTGACTGAAAAGTGCCTCGTTTTATGCTTTCACATGAGCTTACTGCCTGAATACAAGTGTGGATAAGCATCAAGTCAACCTAAAGGAAGCCAGTCACAATGCATTCAGCTTCAGACCTGCGATGGGGACATTTTGGCAAATCCCTCGCATTGATGTGTGACAAGATATCCGCGTTGTTCGGCTGCTCATGCCGCGTGTTCAGGCATTATGGGATGGTGTACCGATGGAGCAGAGGGCTGATGGAAGACAGTCGCAATCGCCCTCCTCTCATTAGACGCAGGACTGTCTGTGCTCATTAGGCCTGCAGCAGCGCAGTGGGGATCTATTCTCCTGAGGTGACCAAAGGTGCTTACACAGACCTTCCAAGTCTCAGTAATGATGCCCCGGACCTGTCACTCTTGTCACACGACTGACATGACCTTTTTCTGGCTCATGCACTGAAGGAAAAATAAAAATCCTAATTTCACAGGATGAGGCAAGACAGCTTCTATTTTGCGCCCCAAAATTTGAAATCTGCCCAGTTTGGCATCAGAGTGCACTCTCCGAGCATCTCACGAAAGCCAACAGAGACTATTTCCTGTGAATTTATTGGTGATTTAAGTGATTGCAATTCAGGTTTTAATCCGAGCACAAAAGCCAGACCTTGCCGTTAAGACCTATGAAATGCAGGCATGCTGAGCGGCAACAGAGCGGCTGAATAGATGTCTGGAAGCAATCTATGAAAGATGGTTGATCAATGGCCGCAAAATGAAATGGGAGATGAAAAGATGTCTTTTAAGGCTCATGAAAGGGGAACTTGTTGGAGGGCGTTTTGTTCAGCTTTCCATTTCTACCCTCAATCAGCTGAACACAGCATACATGAAAAGGAAAAGCGTTAATACTGTAGCCTACTGTGGCTTTATTCCACTGATGTCAAGGGCCATAAGGACTCCTCTGTGACTCTGTGTCACATTTTAACGTATGGACTACATGTAGAGTAAAGCCTGCACACATACTCATTTTTACCTTTAATATCTATTATGAATACTCAAGAATTTTTGCTTAAATGCAAATTAAAGGCAGGGTTGGTAATTCTGTTTAGAAGCATCTATTGTCATATTTGTAGAAAACCTCTTCACCTGCCTGCCCTGCCTTCATGCACTCTGCCTGTGCGTTCATTCACTGCAGAAAGTCATGGCTAAGCGAGCCGATGATCCGGAGAAGACTGGCAGAGAGATTAGCCACATCAGCAGCTGCAGCCACACCAGCTTCTATTTCTAAACAAAGCATAAAGAGAAAGACACAACTGGAGAATCCTACAAACAAATAAGCTAAATATTAGTTAGCAGAGCTGCACAATATGGAAAAAAAACTTATAATGCAGTGATATTAAGCGACGACACAAGCCAATAAAATGTCTTTGGTGTGTGCCATACATGTACACGGCTGATAAAAACAATAAAGCTAAACGAGAACTGAGCCCTTGCAGTAGCAAAATTTATATGTGTGGAATTAACTTAGGCGCAGAAGAGGAGTAGAATGTGGACGCAGTCATAGCGACAGAAAAGAGGCAAACTTGGGATGTCAATTTTGTAAACTGGGTATTTATTAGCATGCTAACGCTCTCTGTGTGTTTGGTTAGGCGCCGGTATCATGTGGATCAGCGCTGCATGTTTTTGTTGGTTTGAGAAACGTGGGGTGTAGCAGCTGTCACATTTTGAGATAATCATCCTAAATTTCTGACACTCTCAGATGTTCGTCTCAGGCTGTCTTTGGTTGCAAGCAGCTGTCTGTGAGCCTCTTTCACTGTGAAATGTAGAACCACTGTATTGGAGCCACAACCAGAGTTATCGCCACATTTTGTGATCTTTCGTCTGGGAAGGCCAAAACTCAAACAGTCAGTACATTTACATGCACAGTTAAGTCGAGCTATGGTTAAAGCTTGATGAGGCCATTTAATTGAACTACTATCCTTGTCCCAGTGTACAAGCACTGAGGGAGAATCAATTTATTGTCCAACTCCACTACAGTAGACGGCAATATGCCCCATTCAGCTGGTGGCTACTGGACCTTCTTCCGGTCAGCCAAACAAGCTACAGACAAGTTAGCAAGTGGCTGGCGAAATCCATGTCGAACTGTGAAAACACGGACAACTTTACAGCGCTGTACGCGTCACATTTATGCTTTACTTTTGGTACAGATTCGATGTATGCTTCCCCTCATGCTTATGGAAGTTTTGTTTTCTTTCAGGCTTTCCTCTACAAATTTGTGCTGTTAGAGTTCGGGGTCAAAGACGCCGCAGGGACTATTCATCATGTGCAGAACAGTTTGGCCAGTCCGGGTCCAGTTGAGGCATAAACATGCAGGAGTACTTCAACGTCCAATCGCATTATCTGAGTGTGTTAGCTCAACTTTGAGAAATCCAAATTAGTACGATTTCAGTCAGACTAAAATGTTTACATGCATTTTAAAAGTCCGGTTTTAGCCGGACTAATACAATTAATCGATTTTCTCTAATGTCATGTAAACATACCGAGTATGTAGGGGACAAAAGGAAAACTGTGTGAGTTCTCTTTTTGTATCAACATAAAAGAAACGGAAAGAAAACTGCAGGTCCAGCAATGTGATTGTTGCACATGTGCATATAAAAATGACAATGCTTAAATGACAGGCCTATATTGTGCAGCCCTAGTAGTCATTCAGAAATAAAATAAAGGGGAGTGGCTTTGGAGGTAGACACGAATCAAGGGGTTGGGGCTTTTATTTTTAAAATCAAGCTTGGTTTGACGTCTTCTGCATTCTTAACGACCTAAGCTTTAATATGCTGACACAGGCTGGCTGTGAAACATGGAAAAAATCTTAATGATAAAGTACAGATGAGATTACATCACTGCTAAATTGCATTAGATACAGATGCATTGTAAAGGGATGTGGTCACATCCAGTCCTCACAGGGGCCTTTCCAAACAAAGCCTGATTGTAATGGGCCACATAAAGCGCCAATTTAGCCCCACACGAGCTCCAACATACAAATGAGAGCGAGCTACAGCAAAGACATACATTAATCCTAGCCAGATTGGGGACTGTATGAATTATGCTAAGAACCTTATCTGTTATTTCCCCTGATCTCCTGCTGGGTGAACTGATTGCGTTTTTGGTCTTAATCCGCAACATGCCATGCATCTTGGGAGACAACCAGGGAGCCATCTTGAATAAATAGAATTTGGACTTGACGAAAGCCACCTCCAGCTGAGCAATGAGAAAGCATCCTTTTACCGCCGCACATCCCCTACTACGCAGAATGACATTAGGAAATGGCCAGCCACGGTTTACACGGCATCGTCATATTGATTTTGTGCTCTTCGCCTCAGCTGCAGCTTCTCTTGGAACATCATTTGTGTGTATGACACTCATCAGGATGAATAAGCCCATTTTGGAAAACTCCCTCTGTTGCGGCTGTCCCCAAGAAACATCTCTATGCATCCAGAGTGGATATTTTAATGAGATTAATTAGATCGCTTATGAGTGATGGTCCTCCACCAATTACCTGGGCCATAATACGGTTTTCCTCCACCCAGGGCGTCACGCTCTGCCGAGCCGTGCCAGCCTTCTGCGAGAACGAGGCTGCGGCAGGAAATGATTAATCATCTCATCATCATCCCAAGAGATAATATGACAATAAAGACAAAAGCCTCTCATCGGCTGTGGGTGTTTAAAGCCAAGAATTGCTTCCTAAACTCCGACTCCGGAGTTCAATTAGCGACGCGAGTGCAGCCTTTTAGAATACAAGGCTTTCTTGATGTTGTAACATAACACCGCAGAGGTCTGACTGGAGGTCCTTTCCTTTTCCATAACGAGGTTCCGCAGTTTCAACCAGTGACAGAAAACCAGGGGTGCTTTGGCAAGACAGAGACTGTGCCGCTCCTGTTTTTCGCCCCTGAAGGAGAGCAGTGGGGTACGACCTCCCTTGTGTCTATTTCCTTTTCTTCGCTGAAGGGCAGGGAGGGTCACAGACACGCAGGGATCACAGCAGAGAGTGTGGCAGTCTGGAATCAAACCACAGCAGGATTCAGCCACGGATTGGAGAGCCGGCGGCTGCACGCAGCGCGCCGTGCAGGCTTTTATTGGCCCTTCTCCATCACACCTGTCACACAAGATTGGGTTTGTAGAAGCGCTTCCTTCAGCTGAAAAGGCCAAAGTAGATTATGGGGGCAGGCGAGGTTGAAATGGAATAACCAATGGAATGGCGCCAAATATAACGTCTTGCTGTCTGAATGCAAATCATGATTGAATTATGAATGATTTGTACAGTTTACTGTCAAGTTTCGCCTGGTTGGAAAAGTGATTTTCAAACATTTTCATGTCACAGGCGCCTGTCACCACCCCGCAATTATAATCATCACTCTATACATAATGTAATGCCTGTAATTAGAGAAATTCCTATGGAATTGAGTTACAGCGATATTAATCTATTTCTCAATTTGCTGTGGAACCCCGGGGGCCCCTTAGAGGACCCCCGGGGTTCTCTGACCCACATTGAGAAACTCTTTCGTTAGCATGTCGAGGAAATGTATTGACTCTGTTTGGTCTTTTCTTCTGTATGATGCTCGTGTTAGTCCATTCAATAGTTCCTTAATATTAAAATGATGCAATAATTTCCTTCCCCTTTCTAGTTTTTGATTATAACCAGACTTCATGAGATTTCTGATGTATTTATTTGCTGTGGTGTTATTGCACTCTTTAATTCCACCGACTTGGATTTCTTTAGATGGTGCCATTTTTCTTTTTTTTGTCACTGCACTGTGATTTTCTAGCCATATGTCATTACTTCCGCTAGATATTTGCCCGGCTAATTTTGGCCATGTGACGTTCAGAGAATGCCGTGTTGCTATGTAACCTGTTGAAATGTCTCTGTGGTGGTGGCACCAAGGCAAAGATGTTGATTGCACTTTATGGAAAAAGTGAGTTCTTGCTCTGATGCTGGCTTTAAAGGAAGTGTGGAGGGGAGGGGTGTGTTAGACGGAGAGCAAACACGCGAACCTCTGCTCCCGTCCGTCCGTCGGTGTTTGAGTCCATCTTTATTACTGTCATCACCTGTGGAGGTAATGTTTTTCCTCTGGGCTGATAGGTTGTCCAACGCAAACAGTGTCACGCGGCTGCAGCACTGCTCTTTACCCAGCAGACCCTCCGGGACGAACGTGAGACGTCTTCATCTGGGCGCTGCCTCATTATGGCTCCATCTGACAAACACACACACCCCTTCCTCTCGCTCCCAATATACACTTCTGTGTCAAATGCGCTTTATTTGTGTAACGCACAGAAAACACACTCTGATACACTTTTGCACAACTTCCTCGCTTGCTTTCTCTCTCCCGCACACACACACACACACACACATCTTTTGGGTGTAATAAAACAGCAGATCAGAGTCATTGGCTGCTGACAGGGACTGACACTGAAACCTGCTGTTGTTGGAAGGCTGCCCGGGAGATGTTCATTACTCACAAAGCTTGTCGGTTTGGACAGGAGAGGAACAACGGTCTTATTAAGTGGAGACCTGGAGCAGCCGTAGGGAAAATACACACACACCCACGCGTGCGCCCACACGGGCTCTGAGAAAGTTTGAAGCCGTGCTTCGACCGAGCGCTCTGATAGGCGGAGAGAAGTTGGGGCTGCCAGAAGAATTTTAAACTTTTCCTGCGATGGCGGAATTCGCTGAGTTTGTGAGTTTGGAGACACGGCTGACAGACAGACAAATCGTGACATGACGACATCTGCAACGTTGAACCGCCTCAGCATCGAGAGAGGAAGTCAAATTCTGCTGCGGAGGAATGTGACGGCCTCGTTTTCACAGGAGCCTGCTGGTATTGATTGGAGTTTCTGATGTCTGTCTGGCTCATTGTATAACTCTCACAAGAAGAGATTCAATATTCCCGACATTGCTGAACCTGAAGCCTTGTTTCCATAGTAACTCTGCTCTCCGTCTCTCTAAACATAGCCCTCCTGACTGACTTTAGCCCTGCTCAGATCATCAAGCACAGCTGAAGAGGAGGTAGATGCGTGGACGTGGACAATAATGTTTCTGACTCGAGGCGATGAAACGATTTGCTAGCTTGTCAGAACAACCAACGTCTTGGTGTATTTACAGTCCAAACCTAGTTAAAGCACCACATGAACAAAAGACGACAACATGAAACAAGATGGAAAAAGGTTTTTATTTCATAGGGGAGCTTTCATCCATCTTCCAAACAGAAAGATTTACAAAGCACCACTTGTTGAAGGCACCAGTGAGGACACTTGTGTTTTTCCACTGTGGAGCTTCATCACAAAGCCCCCAATTCATCTCTCACCTACTACTTTTCACCAAGTTTGCAAAATCTTAAAATAGCAGCATCTCTCTAAACAACGTGCTCCATTTCAGCCTCGAGCAAAAAGGGGCCGTCATAAATCAAAACTAGCGCACTTGTGACGGTTCGAGGACGAGAGGAGAGTTGGCTTAATTTGCATGAGATGCAGCCATCACTGTTTTTCAAGTTAATCTCCGCAGTGAAGACCAACAGGACACAACTGATTTCATCGCAAAGTGAGGCAGAGGGAAAGTAGGATTCTTTGAGAGATTCACAGGAAATCCTGCCTTTCATCCTTATCTGTCAGAGTGAAAGGCATTTCTGATACTTTGTGAGTTTTGTCATTGAAGAATCAGGATGCTGCTTCGTCCAGGCTGTTAGAAACCACACAAGCAAGGATTCAGTTTGATTCAGGAAATATAACCAATACTAAACCTCCGTCTTATTTCCTGATGAAGAACCTGCTGATGTCTGACGCAACCTTGGAGGCCGCGGCGCTCTTCCTCATCTGGCTCCGCTCTTTGGCTTGCTGAGCCGTCCTCTGTGGAGGCAAAAAATGAGAGCATGATGTAAGAGTTAAATCTGCAGTCTGTGCTGAAGAGAAAAGTGTGATCAATATATTGAGCATCTCTAGATTAAAGTGTCTGAGCGGTGGCATAAACAGCGAGAGGATCCCCTTATCGGAATGCGCAGTTCTCCACATCAGTTTAGATACGTCAAAATGTGAAGCGTTTCCCTCCAAACTGACACCCACTCTAACAAAAATGCTTTCTGGCGTGAGAGTAAAGCACATTTTAGGCGACAATAAAAGCTCTATTTTATTTTGAAACCTCTGCTCCGTTTTTAAGAAGTGAATTGTCTGTGATTATGAAATATATACTGAAGACGCTCATGAAGGAAAATGTTCCCAAGACAGATTTATAGCCTTTTGCAACAAACGCTATATATCAATATGTCATACAGCCACATCATGTGATGTTATTACAGGCAATATATGGCTTTGTGAGGGATGGTATTACTTTTGATCAATGTGTTTGACCATGTATCACATTACTGCCACCACATGTGATTCTCAACAAGAGTGATGAAGCTTTCTTTTTCTGTGGGGATAAAGGCAAGGTCCAGCCGCTCTGCACCTTAAATGTTAGACAAATTACTTCTGCCCCTCAAGCCGTTTGGCTGTAAAAGCTTCTGTTGCGGTTGTTAAGGGTGCAGCGATGCAGAGTGTGCACATACGGCCTTGTGGCAGACGGTGCAGAGCGTCTGCAGGTTGTCCAGAGAGCACTGTCCTCCTCCACTGTAAACCGGCCGGATGTGGTCGACCTGCCAGAAATCCCCTTCGACCGGCGCGCGGATCATCTCATTCAGCTGGAAACACACACAGAATGAAATAGTGAGCGTCTCGGTGCACTGACTACCCTTTTTTTTCTCACACAGCTCTAAATTGCCAAAAATCAAGCTGTGATTGCGCTGCCCTCCCAAACCATCCATCTATGCTAAAGTTAATTTTTTCAGCTGATGTGATGTCTTTAGCAAAGCTCAGTCTTTTTCTCCTCATGCTGCAGTGACCGAAATTATTTCACCACACACACACACACACACACACACACACACACACATAATACCATTCATATTTAACAAATCACTGCACCGCGGGGGCACTTCTGCAATGTGCTTCAAAATAAAATATAAAAGAAAAACAATAAAAGACGACAAAAACAGATGACTCACAGAGTGCACATGACAGCGAGGCACATCAGCGGCAGAAATCTACAACAGGAAATAATGAACAAAAGTGCAGCAAAAGGTCCAAACTACTGAGACTAATGTGAGAATCAAAGTAAAAAAAAATCAATGATCCATCACTATCAGATGCCACAGGTACAAAAAAAAATAAAAATAATAATAATAATAATTAAAAAAAGGTTGTTGGCCTACATAAAGGGCAACTGCAGGGAAACTTATTTAGTGAGTTCATGTTAATCTGCTTGACAGACACAAAAATGAGGTTAAATAAACCACAGCTACCGTGGAACCCGCTTTTAAATTTCATATTAATGTTTTAAGCTGTTAATGGCTTTTCGGAATAATAAATATTAAGACCATATTATCACTTTCCTGTAAAAAGCTTGCAAGAGGTGTTTTTTGGCTTTGTGTTATTTGCAGTTTAATACAAAGAAAGCCTCATTTATTTGCCTCTTACGGCAAAAATATGTGACTCTCTTTCTCAGCGATTTTTGGTCAAATAAACACAGAGGTTCTCTTTAGAAGAGTGAATTTCCTATAGCTAACAAGTTTCACGTGTCCTGTAGTGTTTCTAAACCTTGTTTCAACATGAATGGCAGTGAATGGGCTTTAAAAATGCAGCCTGACATCTACTGAGGTAAACACATGGTCACATCTGAACTACATTTGTAGATGATGGGGGCAATCACTGATAATGGAGAAAGACAGGGATAGACTGGGATGATATTTCAAGAGCAGCTACTTATCGTTCTAAGATTGGGGAAATGTTAGCATGCTGACACACTGCCAATCAGGATGATCAACATGGCAGAAAAAACAGCCAATTAAGATGAAGGTCCACACACCAGGAAGCTCCCACTGAAGGATTTATTTGACACAAGTGATGTTTCGAGCCAGAATGGTCTTTGTCAGACTTGCACATACATGTGTGAGTCACCACCTTAAATATATGTATATTACACATGACCAGCAGGAGCCCATCAACCTCTTAAAAGGTACCAAAATAGAAATATACATTGTATCAATATGAAAATACAATATTTCAATGATGACAGTATATAACACACAAAAACAAAAAAAACATCCTCTGAGAAGCACAAACACACACAACATCCACAGATCAAGTGTGTGTGCACCAAAAATATATGTACATAATACGTACATAATTATCAAATGTACCTGTGACCAACAGCATTGTGCCTGGATACACAAAATATTTACAAAATATACAAGAAATATACAGCTATTTACATGAGGGTTCTTGTTGTTCTGTGTACGCACACAAAAACAGCACACCGATAAACTGTCATTGAAATATTGTATTTTCACATTGATGTAATGTATATTTCTATTTTGGTACCTTTTTAGAGGTTGATGGGCTCCAGCAGTGTGGGGTCACGTGCATACCTTTACATATTTAAGATGGTGACTCACATGTACATTTGCAAGTCTGACAAAGATCATACTGGCTCGAAACATCACTTGTGTCAAATAAATCCTTTAATGGGAGCATCCTGGTGTGCGGACCTTCATCCTTGTTAAACTTCTTTATTTTGGATCCAGCACCCACTTAGGGATGTGCATGTCTAACGTCTCCAACAGCTGAAGCATGTTAAAAACTGACATTACAAAAGATGTAGAGTATATTTAATCATTTTCGTATTTTACTGTAAGTCAGATGAGGTTGTGTACTGAGCACTGAAGGTGCTAGCAACAAGTAATTTCCAACTGTTAGCGCATCAGCATTCTAAGATGACCACCATTTAAGACATTACCTGCTAACAAGAAGTATATTAACATTGCTATTGCGCTCCTGTTAGCATGCTAACATGCTGAACCAATATGGTAAACGTGGAAAAAATAAATTCTGAACATCAGCACATTAACATTTTAATTGCGAGCATGTGAGCGTGCTGACATTAGCATTTAGCTCAAAGCACCACTGTGTCTAAATACAGCTTAGCAGAGGTCTTTACAGCAGCAGATTACTGAGCTCCAGTGGAGCAGCGAGGAAACACTGGGAACAAAATGACCTGGACAGCGTGCCAGTACGGTTCTCGCAGCTGTGCATCCGAACAAAATGTTTATTTTATTCGGGAAATTAACAGACGAAAGGAGGAAAAAGACAGAAAGAAAGGCAAATACAGAGCGAGCGAGTGGAAGAGCAAAAGATGATTGAGGGAATTAGAAAGAGAGAAAGAGAAGCCTGATGGGAAGAGTTCAGGGCTAAAAATCCATTTTCCTGCTTTGAGAGCTACTCTGTCGACATTAAGGCAGTGAGCTGGAATTGATCCCAACAGATTTAAAGAACAGGCCTCCTCACAGGGGCAGAGTTCACGTCTCACACACACACTCACACACACACACTCAACTGAACCTGCTTTGTGCCAAAACCATACACCTTGCTGCACACACCACCATTCTGCTCACAGGCACACACACACACAAAAATACCAGTACACACATGTGAAAATTCTGTTATACAAATACTCACGCACACACCAAGACACCCCAAGGTATACATCCAGCCCTATCTACACATGTACACACAAACACACACACACCAGGACCCCCAGTATGAACCAAAGAATGAGCCTATAATCTTGAGGCTCCTCCACCGCTGCGGCGTCTTATCATGTGGCTGAGTTTGTTTCCTCTAAAGCTCCGTGCATCGATCGGCACTGATGCTGCTGCCGGCGGCACTAGGAAGGGGGGCAACACTGTGTGTGTTTGTGTGTGTGTAAAGGCAGGGGGGGGGGCTGGCTTTGCAGGATAACAGCCAACCAAATCAAACAGGCTTACTGGTCGAGGCCTGGCACTGGGAAAAAAAATCAATGGGCCCAGCAATCCATTTACTGGGAGCTGGCCCCCTGGAGTGCAGATCAACCTGTGTGTGTGCGTGCATGTGTGCTTGCATGTGTGTGTGTGTGAGCATATGTGCGTAGGTGGGTGGAATGGAAAATGGTGCTTTTTCTTTGCTCTTACACAGACAAAAAATGGCTCTCCTTGTCAGTTCTTTAGCTCACATCAGGAGACTCATGTTAACCTGATGTGTGTATTTGCAGCATGTTCAGCGTTGCATGTCTACAACCTGATTTCAGCTGAAATCTGAGCCACAAACACATCCGATTCAGCCAGGAGTGGATTTTGATATAAAAATACACAGAAAATATTTGTTTTCACATATATGCAGCATGAGATACATGAACAATTAACACATTAAATTAGATTAACATTACACTGGAAAAATGTGTTTTTAATTTCATTAAATTTGGTGCGGACACTTAAAGTCACTTCAGAAAGATCTGACAAAACTTTGATTCCTTAAAAGTTCAGAGTATAGGGATTAATTGTGATCCAGTAGTGAGGTTGCAAATTGCAACCAATTGAGTATCCATCTGCACACTCTCCCCCTCCAAGCGCCTTGAGCTCATGGCCCTGTCTTAAGCTGGTGTTTGGTTGGTCCATGTTGGGCTGATGTGTAAAAACATGAATGACACCGTGTGGGAGCTCTAAAAAAACATAATGTAGCTCTGCAAGGCTCATTCAGGTCACAAAAAAACAACTCTTCTGTTTTCGGGTATTTATACACTCACAAAAACTTAATTCTGAATATTAAATCCAGCCACAGTCTGTTCACACTGCTGCCATCTGGAAGAAGTAACACTAGTGTCCACTGCTGTACCACCAGACTCTCTACACTCAACTACACCCACCCACTGTACAGCAGCATGAGCTAAATCAGAATTCTGTTTTTGCAAAAATGACATGAATCTTTCTGAATTCATGATTAAATTCCATTTCTGTCATATTCTGAAAACACATTCTTCTACATGCTCAGTATTATTTTTGCTTGGTGCTGTGACAAAAATATTAGCATGCTAACAAGCAAAACATGGTTAACATGTTACCTTCTTAAAATCGACATGCTAGCATTGTGACTGTGACCATGTCAGTGTGGTAGCACTTAGTTCAAGCACCACAACCTCACAGAGCTGCTAGCACGGCTGTAGACATCTCGTTTATTAATGCAGCATAATGTTTGTTTTATCTTTGATTTTTCACAGGAAGTCATTGTTTACTTGTTTTTTTTTTAAATTCTTTTCTCAGCCAAGCGTTTACATGTTTGTTTTGCCGTTGATTTAATAACAGCCACATATTGTTTGACTGTTCATTAGCATTCAATAGTAGTTTATTGTTGACTTGAAGTTTATTAACTACTTGGCTGAACTTAGTGTGGAAAAAAGAAAGAAATGGACGTCTGCAAACCAGCCAACTTGGTTAAAGCTGCAGCTTTTTAGTGCTGAACCTTTTTTAAACTTCAGGAAAAGAAAAACCTCTGTCTGGCTCCCACTGAAACATCTGTATGAATTAATAATTAAAGACTTGCTTTGCACCTGTTTAAGTGACAGCTGGGCTAGCCAAGTGTTCTCCAGCATCTCCTTGCGCTGGGAGGGCGGAGCACCACGGACCTTCAGGAACAGCTCGTGGGCGTGGAGGCCGCAGTGCTGACAGATGCCTTGCTCCGCCTCCAGCACCCGTGAGCGCATGTACGTCTGACTTGAGCGCAACTGGAACTCCTCCTGACACCTGAGGGCGGGCAAACATAAAGACATCAGGACTGGAAACTACATACTGTTACATTCACAACACTAACAGCATCATTTCTTTATGTTCATGGACAGGAGGGAGTTGTTGTTATATTTTTTGGGATTCTGCTGAAAGAAGCTCAAACCACATTGGTAGAAAATAACATTGTGCTTTTAGTTTGATAACATCCTGTTACAGCCGAGTGAAGCATCTCACCTTGACTGAATGACCCGAGAAAGGCCCTTGAAAAACACTCGTGGAAATTGAATTTCTAGTTTAAATGGGGAGTATGCACAGATGCATTTTTTCAGTCAAAAGAATTTCTCTGACGGTCTCATTCAGAACAACGATGTCAGTGAGCAGAAAGAAAGCAGCGTCCTGCTCAGGGACAGCAAGACATCACAGAGACTGAAGCAGAAGCACTTTTCCATTTTCAGTTTAAAATATTTTTCATATATGTGGTTGACCTGCACATTTTCAAGTTATTAACTGAAAAAACTATGAGACCTGCAGTTTAACCTGAGAACAGCATTTTTCTACAATGCAAAGCCAGTAGGACAACAAAGTGAAGAACATTATATTGTTTTTTCAGTTGCTTTGCACAAAAAACTCGGAGTATAATTGAATTTTTCGGTGCCAGATGGGAGAGCTTTGGCACAGAATACAATCACTTCTGGAAAGTTTAAGCGACGCAGACACAACTATTTGAAAGTTAATTTAATATGCTTCTCTTTGATTGACATCTTTGCAAATTTTCCTCTTTCAGTAAACCAGTCTGGTGCTGCAAGCAGGGAGTGCTGAGCTTTACATGCATCTGCTATTTGACACAAGTCTGCAGCGCTCACTCCACCTGTGGCTGCAGAATCGAGTGTCCCAGGCTCCACCGGTTGTAGGACAGGCCTGCTGGCAGGACAGACACAGAGGGACACCGTCACTGTCAACCGCCTGCAGGAAGCCAGACTCTGATGACGGCTTCTCCTTCATCGTCTGACAGGAGTCCTTGTCCTGCCTGTAGAGACACAGAGAAAGAAATACATTACATCTACCCACGAGTAAAGAGTTCATTCTTTGGCTGCTGGCTTCTTATTTTCACATTTACTACAAGATCAAAGAGTTATTAAGTTATAACTTAATGTTTTTTTATTAAAGCACTACAGTAACCCCAATCTCACAAGACACCAAAAGGCCTAAATCACCAGTAAAGCGTCAAGGAAAATAAGATTTTGTATAGTGTTGATAAGCCCCGCCCCTTCCATTGGACCCCCATGGGATCTTATTTAGGAAAAATATGGACGGTAGTCAATGGAAAGAGACAAATGATTTTTTGATCTTGTTTAAATTGTTCTGTCAATCTCTAATATGTTTGTCTTTTTAAAAAATATTTTTTCAAGTCAAGAAAGTTTCAGTTTATCACACAACTGCTGAAGTATCAGACTTTGAAAACACATATTCAGATAGACGACACACCCGATCGTGGTGTAAGTGACGTCTTAACAATGATCTGTGACAGAAGCGTCTGACTCTGTATTTGCTGAGCTGCAGCTCTCAACATGTCCGTGCTTGGAATGA
>JAQFJA010000017.1:13499220-13509793 GCA_029874485.1 Naso brachycentron
ATCAATTATTATCAGTCTTTTAATATTACATTTGTTACAAAAATCCAATACGATATTTTTTTTTTTTTTTTGGAAAGTTGATTCAAATTTTTATATCAGAAATTACTCATACAACTACATTCAACTTCAGTGTAGCTTTTTGAATTTTAGACACTTGGATTTTAATCTTAAAAAGAAGAAAATAATCGAAATCCTGCCTGGAAATTCTGAAAATGTAAACTATTCAGTCCTGTTTACATTTCACAATACGCTGTTGATTTACTCACAAGCTCAGAATTATTTGTTATGGCCTATCTTTACTTCTGTAACTGCTGAAGATGTGAAAATGCCCCCAAAATCACTGAAGAAAATAAAAAACAGTATCCACTGAATGTCATTTTTGGGTTTGTGCACACAAAAGGGGGCTACAGTGCCTGTATGGGGTTAATTATAGCTTCCTGGGAATCATTAATTTGGACAATAGAAACTTGTAGTTTTGATAAATGATGACACTGAATTATCGCCCAGCTGCAGTTTGAGATTACAGTAACTCGCTCGAGGCTGATATTCAAATGGAAGCTCTTGGAAGTCGGCTGGTGTTTGCTTGAGATCAGGGGTCAGAGCGCTGCTGTTAGGATGAATGTAATGTCACGACTGATCAAGAAAACTCTGCTCAACAGTAATGATGGTCCAGAAAACTCCTGACAGGGGTACAGATGAAGACTTTAGAGAGGCTTTAGAAATTTCCTGAGATGGTATCTGCTTCACAAGGTCAATAAAGCTTAGCCGAGAGTCGAAGAGTCGAATCAGATGTCAGAAGGTGTGACTGAGGAGAGAGTGGGACGGTGTTTCCAGCTTCCAGCTTCTCCAAAGGTCAGATGGGTTAATGAGAGAGTATCAGACATTGTGTGGGTGGAAAGTGGGAGGGCTGTGATTTATGACTGTGGAGCTGGACAAAGTTGTATGTTAACAAGGCTTTTGTCTCTTTAAGGTTAAAGCTTGTGATATTCTATGTCGGTCTTATTTTGAAAAAAACAAAACAAAAACACAACAAGAACCAAATCTACAATGAAACGATCCTACAAACATACAGCCTCATCCTGTTTGAGGCGTAAGCACAGCTAAGAGCTGACAATGTACAAAATTTAACCTTGTGATTTATAATCATCTTTTCAGAAATTATTTATACATGATGCATTAGATGGTTTGTTACGAAGAAACATCTGGGCGTCATCCTTGAAAATCATTTGGGGCAGTCACTTTCAAAAAATACTTGGCTAGTGATTAGGGCTGGGTTCTTACAAGGACTTCACGATACGATTATATCACGATACACTGCGATACGATGCATATGGCGATACATTGCAATATTCCACGTAGTTTCCTGAAAATGTAAAAACAACTGAAATAAAAGTTTCTGCGTAGGATCTGTTGATGATTCAGGGAACAAATTGAGTCAGAACAGTTTATTCAAATTTCCTTTCCAATTTATTTGAACAGTATTGGCAAATTACTGAAACCACTGATGTAGCTGCCATAAGATCATAAAGAAAGGTGAAATTTAAACGCACTCTTGCACATTAACTGAACACACTGACACACAGGACACTCTGAAATTGAAAAAACATAAGGTGGCACAATGGGGGTACTTAAGGGTTTTTTTGTGTTATTGAACTTCAGGGCTGGGTATTGGCAAAGACTTCACGACACGCATCAGGATGTATGGGTCACGATACGATATGATAAACCTTTGTTGTCTCCCTTGGGAGAAATTTGTCTCGGACATTCGAGAGAACACAGGCAGTCAGCTCACACAAGGTGATTGCCAGTGCCGACTCCTGAGTTCAACCATTCAATGTACACTAATGTCACTATAGTTCCTCATGTGCTGCCAAAGTACCTGCTCTAGAGCCGGAGCTTAAAAAGTTCCTCCAAATGTAGCTCTAAGAACTGCAACAGCTCACGGTTCCTGCAGTGCAGATGCAATAAAACGGGAGGTTCTTAGAACTTGAAATGGTTCCTGCAGTCTGAAAACACCTAATCTTGTTCTTAATGTAGTCATCTACTACCATAGTCACAAGGGCTCACCCAGTCATGTACGCATAACTAGGGGAGGGTGCACCATCGTACGGCATGATGAAGAAGCTGGAAGGTTACATTAGATGTAAAACAAAGAGATGAACGTGTGAAAGCCGAGGCTGTTTTCTTAGAAGGAGCCGACTTTATTATCGTATCACTGAGTCCTCGTATGACACTGACTGGTCCAAACCACTCTGTTTTTGCTACAAGTCAATAATTTGGGGCCTGGCATGATGGATTCTTGTGTTGCATGATCTCATATGAAATCCAGCTGCTTCCCAAGGTAAATATTTTTGTAATAGATAGGTTTATAATAGTTCCTGACTATTTATTTTTAAAAAGGTTTGTTTGGGCAGCCGCTCTTTGTTTGTGCCGAGTGTAGGTGAGTTCACACGTCACCGCCTCCATGTCCGAGCTGCACTGCTGCCCACATTAAACTGCTAGCTTTGTATTGATTTTGATGGACAATCGGAGCGTAACAGGGCATAAATAATGGGTCATTGGATGGATGCAGCTCACGCCTTCACTTTACAAACCAACATAAACAAGCTGACAGGTGGGCAGTCTGTCAGCGGCTCCGTTACTGCCATGGCAGATTGCAGGATTTAATATTAGCTGGTCGGCGTGCTGGGTCGTTTCAGGCGATGATCCGTCTCCTTTAACAACCCTCATAAAACGGCACTTTCTCTTTCCCCGGTCCCCTTGGCTGCCAAAACCCCCAAACCGCCCCTTCTCTTATTTCCTCGCTCCATCATCCAGCCGACCCCTCCTCCCTCGCTCCCTTTGGGCACTGCAGTGGTGGAAGTGGGCGTCCACACTCTTCCTATCTGTCTGGCTCCTGATGCCATGCTGCTGCTCTTCGTCCTGATGATCAGTGGTGTCATTAGTTTCACATGGCAGCGACACACACGTCTGATATCTGTTTAATAACCCCCTCACAGCCTCTTGCCTCATCTTCATTGGGTCAGTGGAATTGGGGAGATAGCCCCACCGACTGTCATATCAAACTAAATTATCTTAGTCTAAAATTAAGGTCATCCTTAAATCAGCCTATGGGCTCACGAACTGAAAACTTTGAGCTACACTCTCCAGCTTGTATGCAGAAGTTCCTGTCGTCTTGAGGACTGTGTGAAGTCACACGGCTGAGTTTTTCTTGTCTTTCCAATCAATCAGAATAGAAAGTGTTGGAACACTTCACAACCCAAAAGTCAACTCCAGAGGAATTCCCCTTTAAGGCGACTGTTACAGTAATGACACATTAAGTAGGTATGTCTCCTTCATGTGAACACTCTGTTCCACACACACACCTTCATGAAAACCACAGCGCATGTAGGTGACACACATACACACACACACACACACAGACGCACACACAGCCTGGCGGGAAGGGCAGACCTGTATTCGATTTTCCCGGCGTCGGCTGAAGGCTTCGGGCAGGTCGTCCCAGTTGGTTAGTTTGATGTCCAGAGGGACGAAGCTCAAGTTCAGAGGAGTGCCGTCCTAACAGATGAAGACAGGAGGAAGACAATGAGACATAACACTTATTAATGCACACTTAATGTTATCAATAAATTTATTGATGCATCAGCTGTGTCTTCTACACCTGCAGTGACTACACAGTGAAAAATGATTAATTATTGAAGTGTATGAATATGACTGAGCTCATTAATGCCATTAAAACATGCAAAAGCTTTAAATGCAAAACTGTCTCTCTCTGATGATGCAAAATTAACAAAATGACTAAAAGCTCCAAGGCATTTTTTCTTATGCACTCCTTGAAACATGCACACAGACAACATCTGTACAAGAGAATATAGCAGAAATATTACAGGTGAGCTGGAGACGTGTCAGGAGGAGGGGCCATGTTTCTGACAGGATATAAGTTATCTCGCAAAACTGCACTCTGTCAGATTGGAAGCTCCAGCTGAAGTCAAGACAACTCACAACTCTCAGAAATCAGCTCAGGGCTGCTCAACTTCACCAGGTGAGAGACATTCGCCCGCTCCAGTCTGTGAACTACAAAGCTCAAACTCGATTCACACTCTGTAAATGTTCTGCAGTTTGTCAGTACAGTGGAAAGTGGCAGCACTGTTTGATTAAAGTTGACCTTTATGGTTAAAGGTTGCAGACATGTCAGACACTTTGGTAATGGCTGGTCTGGGTCGATCCTTCACCCTCGGGATGCTTTATGATGCTCGTCGAGAGAAACTGATCCCAGGTAAGGTAAAGTTGGACGTATGTCCTTTAGAATGAAGGAAAACAAGCATAATGTTGGTTCAGACAGAGAACTGCAGCTGCACTTGCATTAACTTTCATTCATGCTTTAATATCAAAGGCTCTTTTATTAGCTGCAATCAACCCGCTGATAAGTCGCACACATTCACATGTGGACAGGTGCAGGTACATCAATTCATGACTTAAATTCCAAACTAACTTAAGTTAGAAGCACAAATTAGTTATTTTTTGTGTTTTAATGTTTTTGCTGTTTTTGATTGTGCAGCATTTTAGTCAATTTAATATTTTAAAGATGCATTATAAATAAATTTGGCTTAACTGGATGAGCTGTATGAGATACAGCTTATGAACTGCTTAAGTTCACACCAAAATTTGCAGTGTTTGAAAAAAAAAACAACAACTCATTCATTCTAAAATGAAAACTGCAGTGGCACAGCAGGAGGAGCGATGTGCAGAATCATCCAGCAGAATATTTCGCCCCAGTGTTATCCTCCACTGATGCACCGCTGAGGCTAATCAAATACATGAGAGCACACTTCTGGAGAATTTATTTTAATTTAAATTTAAATTGACCTTAAATCAGCACTCTGCCTCAACTTGTACTGATGTGATAATATCAACATTTGTAAAAACGCTGTCTCAGAGTTTCCTAAACAGCTCACAGTCATTTTGGTGTAACAGATGCATTTTTGCTGTCACACTGCTGAACACTGGTACCAGTTACACCTGATGACTATTTTCTTTTCTGCAGGTTTCTCATTGTTTGGTGACGAAACTCTAAAAAAGTATGAATCAACCACCCCTCAACGCAGCAGTGAGTTCCAGGTCATTGCCTCTGATTCCATTGAGTCCAAGGCTTCAGGTATGGACATTGAAGCCTCTCTGTCAGTCAGTTTTCTGAGTGGACTGGTTGAAGTTGGAGGATCTGCTAAGTACCTGAATGATACGAAGAAATATCAGAATCAGAGCCGAGTTACCCTCAAGTACAAAGCTACCACCAACTATAAACAATTCACAGCTCCTCCTGGAAAAGTGAAGGTGCAAGAAACAGCCATTACCGACAAGGGCGTGGCAACACATGTAGTCACAGGCATCCTTTACGGGGCAAACGCTTTCTTTGTGTTTGACAGTGAGAAGTTAGAGAGCAGCAACCTGCAGGACATCCAGGGCAAAATGGAAGCCGTGATAAAGAAGATTCCCACTGTTAGTATTGAGGGCTCCGGCTCAGTCCAGCTGACCAACGAAGAGAAATCTCTGACCAGCAGCCTCTCCTGTAAGTTTCATGGAGACTTCATTCTTGAACACTTGCCGACGACGTTTGAAGACGCTGTAATGACCTACCAGAAACTTCCAGAACTTCTCGGGGAAGATGGAGCTGATGCGGTCCCAGTGAAGGTCTGGCTGGTGCCCTTGAGAAGATTCTATTCTAAAGCTCAGCAGCTGGTGCGTGAGATCAATGTCGACCAAGTGAAAGACATTCAAAATACTCTGGAAGAATTATACCAACTGAAGAGGCGATGCAATGACGCCGTAGATGACAAAATTGTGAGAAAATTTCCATTAATTCATGATAGAATTTGCCATTTCCAGCAGATGTTTCAGGATTACATTCATATCATGCAACAGACAGTTGTGGAGAAACTTGCACTGGTTCGGGGAGGTAAATTAGACGAGGAAGCCTTAGAGAAGATAATAGAAGAAAGGGCCGTGTCTCCATTCAGCAAAGAAAATGTAAGCACCTGGCTGGATACCATAGAGGGAGAAATCGGTGCCATTAGGGCCTGTGCTGGCATGGTGGAGGGCACGCAGACAAAATTTGTCTCTAACAAGACAGAGCTGGACAGAGAAGTTCTTGCTGCGAATGCAAATCATTGTCTGTGCTTCGTTTTCACCTCCCTGGGACGCAGCGATCCCTACCTGAGGTACATGGCCGACTATTTGGATTCACCCAGTTCAGAGAACATTAGAGATATTACGCCGTGTTCCACCAAACTTTGGTGCTTCTCCCCTCTGTTGGTGGTCAAAATGAAAGGTAAAGCCGTAACTTTTAAGGAGCTTGCCGAAAACATGAAGGACAGCAGGAATGTCCGATTCCTTATGGCAGCCATAGCAAATGACAAATATCAAGGAGCAACCATCTACTGTTACCTGGACGGCACACTGTTCACTGATGACTTCACATTTCCTCGCATGCCAGCTGTGGAATATCTGAAAGGCAGAAAAGATTTACTCTGGTGTAAGTAATTTTCTTTAATCAAAATCAAATGATAAAAGCACTTTGTAAATATACTGTAAGCATAGTGGATCGATTTGTTTGAAGACATGGGAGAATCAAAAGTGATCAGTAAAAGTATTTTGTTCATTAATTCTATTAATATGCTATCACACAATGCATTGTGGGGTAACAGTCTGTGTCTCACTCTCTCCATCAGATGCCTGTGACTTGACCTTTGACCCAAATACAGCAAACTCCCATCTTACTCTTTCTGATGACAACAAAAAGGCGGAGTCTGGAAAAGAGCAGAAATGCAGTGCCAACCCATTAAGATTCGACAGCCCGTGGCAGGTGCTGTGCAAGGAGAAGCTGACCGGGCAGCATTACTGGGAGGTGGAGTGGAGCGGACACGTTCGTGCAGGTGTTGCATATTCTGGCATTAACAGGAAAGGGACAAGCGCTTCATGTAACCTCGGACAGAATCACATCTCCTGGGCTTTAGACCATGAACCCAGAAAAGGATACAGCGCTATGTATAACAGTAAAGCCAGAGATGTCACTGTGCACTCTGATGGCTTTAAACGACTCGGAGTGTTTCTCGATAAGCGCGCTGGTACTCTGTCCTTCTACATGGTCTCCTCTGATGAGTTGCATCATATTCATACCTTCCACACCAAATTCTCTGAGCCGCTTTATCCAGCCTTCCGTCTTGGCTGTAACACTGACAACGGGCAGGTCAAATTACTTTAAAACACAGTCACTATCAGCAGACAGCTCTCAGAGTGCCTTACAAGGCTGCGTGACATGAAACTGAGCGAAATTCATCTTTTAGTCTGGATCTGGATCTGCAAGAAGATGCAGCAGCTACAGTCATTCAATACATTTGGCTCCAGTTTGTGCCTCAGAGCTAAACATCTACTTTTCTGAGAAGTCAGTATCTGGAGGTATTTCTTAAAAAACTAAACATCATCTAATAACTATTGCCATTGTTCTAAAGATACCTCTTTAAAATCTCTTCTAATTTGTCCATCAGTCATGGAAACAGTCATGTGAGGCACAATCTGGGGCTGCAACAGAGAGCATTAGTTTGTGAGAAAAGCAAAAAGAAAAAAGAAAAGAAACAAATTGCAGGAAAATCAGATCAAGATCCAAATCAGAGAAAAAAAAAAGATCTATTCTTATTCTTCCTTGGCACAAGATCCACCTTTGCACCGTAAAAGTCTGTTCCCAGGTATTAGAAAAACCATGACAACCATCAAACTTTAAGTTATAACCTCCCTGACAAACACAAAAACACTTTTTAATCAATAATCTTTAGTCCCTTAGCATAATTAGTTGAGTGAATTTCTTTTCTTTTCTAATTATTTTAAAATCCATTTGCATCTTTACCCATTTATTTCTTGTTGATATTCCTGTTTTAGTATGCACAATTTTTAATTAGAAAAAAAAAAAAATTAGAATTAATACTTTTCAGCAAATCCAAGATCAAAATGCAAACCAAACCAACCCATCATTAAAATTTTAAAAACAGAATTCAACAGTCCAATTCAGAAATAATAACTGAGTTTGCTACGTCATTATAATATTGATTTATAAGCCAAAGGTGTTTAACAGAAAACTGTGGTTTTCAGGCAAAGTGCTTAAAATCCTCAACAGCTTAAACATTTTGACCCTCACCAAAGTACCCTGAAGTGTGATTAAACTCGAAACAGCCGACTGTTTCTGGATTTTGACAAAATAAAATGACGCATTTTAATTAGTGCAGTTTGCTTCTTAACAAGTTTTGCGCTTAAACACACTTTTTAAAATGAGAAAAAAATGCCCCATAGCCTGAGAGTCACTTCAGTTCTTTATTTTTGTTCCTTTTTAGTGTGATGTTACTTATATCCATACGTATTTCATCTGGTCTAGACTGCAGCATAAATTTAAAATGTAATTCACAAGGAGCCAGATTAGAGATCCAGTGTGTGGTGAAGCTGCAGACTGCATGCAGGATCCAAACATGCAGGAGAATCTCATGTGTCTGTGAAAGTCACAAAAAACACGCAAAGGCTTACTGTTTGGTTTGTCCATTCTGGGCTACCGTAGAAACATGGCAGTGCAACATGGTCGACTCTGTAAAGAGGACCTGCTCCATCTGTAGATGCAAATATTCAGTCTAAGTTAATGAAACCACAATAATTTTGCTTTTCAGATGATTCCACATGATGAAAACAAACATATGAAATATTAAAGTCCATGTCTGCCAAGTTCTACAAAGAGATCCCTTTGAATCGCACACTGGATCTTTAATTTGACCAAATTCTTCTGCACACGCTTCATTTTCTCGTTGTATTTCAAGGATCACAGCAAAACTGATGATGTTTTATATATCATGGTAATTCTGATGTGATATTTCTGACCCTTGTTTGATTTAGCATCTGCCCGTCTTTGTGTTCTGTAACTCTCACTTGGTCAAAAAAAGTTGTTTTTTGCTTTCAAAGCACATATGATGTTTTTTCTCCTTTCTTCATAAACAAGAAGAACCACTCAGGAAACCTCAGCTGGTTCCTGTTTTTCTAGAGGGAACTGTGAGAAAACAGATTTCTTTCATTGGTACGTTAACATTAAGATGACACCCTGGCTTGGTTGAGCATCTACTGTTACACCTGTTGGATAAATTTGTTCTTTCCTTAAGTCAAAAATGAATAAAGCGGAGACCTGAGTTGAACATTTTGTGTTGCGTACTCATTTCCTCTTTTCTGATACTTGATTAGCAGCATCAGCCACGAGCTCTGACTTTTCCCTGTAAGGCAAACATAGAACAAGTTCAGAGGATAAACATCTGCTACCAAACCACACAGACAATCTAATGAGGCAAGAAAAGCTGTTTGTGCTGATTCTGTCCTTCCAGACAAATGACTTTGTCTCGACAGCACAAGGTTTGTTTCAGTCCATGTGACAAAGGGCAGAGTGTCCACTGTACTTGTCTTTGTCCTTCTGGAGCAAACGAGTGAGTCAGGAGACGTCATGGTCAAAGTCCAAAGATGAAGAGGTCAGGGCAGATGGATTTACTGTAACTCTTCTTTGTTTCCTGCTTCCTACAGGACGTCAACTTTGGTTCCTTCTGACCACAATCATTCTGTATTTGAGCATCTGGACATTATTTCAGCCCTGATGATGAAGGTCCCATAACTTCAACTAATCAAGATGTTTTTTTATGCAAACTAAGAACTAACTTTCACACTTTTCTCCACTTTTACAGGGTCATTTATCTAAAAGTGATGTGATACCATATAGTGATTTTTCAACAGCGACTTGTATCAGCTCTGTAAGGCACTGATAATAATGTTTAGCCAAGACGGTAACCAGGTTAGAAAACACTTATATGTGCCATTCTGGAGACATTTGGTCATTTACTTTGGAAGTCGTGTTTGCTGTTATTGCTGTTTGTCTCTGCAGCTTTATTTTCTGTCACCATGTGCTGTGAGAACACGATGTGTTGGGAACCGCCTGTGACCTGTTCACCAGGACATGGCTCCACCTACAAACCAGGCCACATCAGCCAGCTCTGAGCTCTACTCAGCTCTGCTCTGAGTTCCTCACAGATGACTGAACTTCTCACCTTATCCCTTTGGGAGACACTGGCCACCTTCCTGACAAAACCCATTTTAGCAGCTTGTATCCGCGGTCTCACTCTTTTGGTCATGACCCATCCTTTATGACCACAAGTGAGGGAGGGAGCAGATGTGCTTGGTCTTTTCTGACTTTATTGAATATATATTGTTCAGGAAGTGATAGTGCGCATACTCAACATGTTAAAAACAGAAAAGCTCAACAGATCATTTAAAAAAGTTTTTATTTAGGTGCAAGCATTCACTAACGTTTCGACAAACATGGTCTTCTTCAGAGTGATTACCCAGATTGATATTCAACATGTTTTTCTACAAAAATCAGGCTGCTTAACATTTAACAAAATGATGCTAATAATTAGCCTGGTTAACCATCAGCTTCCACATCGTTTCACTATGTGAGAAGCGTCTGGCCACTCTCCATTGAGAAACGTTTGCATCGTGGTGGGCGGGA
>JAQFJA010000017.1:13581125-13592138 GCA_029874485.1 Naso brachycentron
CGAGGGAATGTTTTATAAGATTTTATTTTTAATTTTTAAAAAGGACAAAGTTTAATATCTTTGCTCTCAAGTTTCATATTCTCACATGCTTGAGCAGTATCTTTTTGAAGCAAACCTTAGCCAATGTTTACTAATGTTAGCAATCGTTAGCCCAATAGTGCTGTATCATTCACATTACATAACTATGTTTTAGCATGTCAAAGGTTTACATGTCACTGATTTCTGTTCATGAAAGTAAAACAAAAAGTAAAAATCTAATGTTTATTGAAATGTTTGTGAAATGATAAAATGTAGCAAGAGTAAAAACTACAGAAGCAAAGAGGAGTAGCACAGCAAACTATCTAAACATTGCTAACATTAGCTAACATCAGCCACCATGAGCTAATAGGCTAAATCATACCAGAACAAGAATTGGCAGCAAAAAGGAGGGTTTTGAATTGAGCATGGGAATATTTTATTGGAATTTAACCTTTAATTTGTAAAAAGGACATTGTTTAATATCTTTGCTCTCAAGTTTCATACACTCACATGCTTGACCAGTATCTTTCAGCAAACTTTAGCTAATGTTAATGTTAGCACGCGTTAGCTTAATATTGCTATGTAAGTGACATTACAAAGTCAGTTTGCTGATTTTCTAAGCTTTCTTCACTTGTACTACTGCCACACTATGTTTTACCATTTAACATATCACCAGTTTAATGTCAAAGGTTGCTTGCATTAGCCACCATGAACTACTAACGTTACTGCTAATCATACCAGACCAAGTGAGACTATAGAGCAGCAAAACAATGTGATTTTTGCTTATGAATTTGACTTCTTTATAACTGTCAGTCACAGTCAAGACATCCACAGAATTTGGGTTAAACCTATGAAACTCACCTTTCCTGACGAAACATTTTAGGATAACCTGTATCAAGAAGCAGTTCCAGCTAGTAACTGTGTAGGTCTGTGTCACAATGCCCAATGACTACTCATACATTATGGCCCTAGATTAACATTAAAACTTTCTTTTGAAATGTTTAATTACAGTCCTTGTCTTCCTGTTTCTCTTAAAGTAGTATATGCATTAAGATGTATGTATGTACTGTTTGTTGTTTTTCGCTCCAATTAAAAAAAAAAATTACTCTGAAGAATTAAGTTTTTAAAATGATCAACATATTTTTTATGTTACATTACTCATTAAAGGATTCCCCACAAGCATAATTATTCTCTCGAACACACAAACTGACCGAGCAGGGTTGAAAGTTAATTTGTCATGCGTAGCCTCTGTATTCATTTCTGTAAAAATCTCTTTTTTTAAATCCTGAAAGGAAATTTTAAAAATAAAGGAATGTTAGATATTAAGGCAACAGGTTTTTGGTGGTGACTGACTTTGCATTTTTTTATGCTTTGTAGCAGAGCCCATCTTGTACTGTCTTCATAACACAAAAATATCGGCTAATACCCTCTTACATTAAAACCTAACCTATTCCTAGTTTCATGCTTAATTAGGGGGTAATGGAATTTAGAGCACCTTAGAAATTAAATACTGTAACTGAGGCACTTTGAAGATGTAGAAGAGACGTTTCCTCATTTTTCCTTCCTTATAATACAGATTAGGTCCAAGTGATTTGTTTTGTCTGGGGCCAAAACTGAAACTGAACTGGAAAAAAACAGTTTTCAGCAATATATGGTATAAACACAGACAACCCACTGTCTATGATGTTAAATATCACTGCAGTCAAACTAGGGGTCAGAGTGTTTTTTTTACAGAAGCCAGACTGAGGATGAGCAAACTTTAATTAAAAATGGCTAGCAGCTGTCTGAGGCAGGTTTTAGCAACAATGATAAAAATGGAAATTTGTTATATTAAACCGTCTTTGTAAAATGCATTACAGCTAATGAATGCTAGTTTTCATAGTGATATGTCTACTAAATCTCCTTTTGTCTGCATTTTAAGGGCAGCGCACCGATTTTAACAATGAGGTAAAATCACTGGATAATGTTTCCCAGATGTCTAATTTTGGTCACCATATTCTCACCACTATGATGTTTCTGTAATTAACATTTGACCAGACATAAATAAATGCATATATTACTGTTTTTTCCATTCTATTGTATTCTATGTATATGTTGTATCTTTTTTTGTTTGTTTGTTTAGTTGTGCAAACCTGTGCCGCACAAGGATGAATTAATTACCTTGACACCTTAGTCATAAGTACCTCCACTTAAAACACAGATCACAGGTAGACCTGTGATTGGCTGAAAGTCCCGTCACAGTCCAAATACAGAGCCAAGGAGAGGAGCAGAAGTCTAGTGTTCGTTCAGACAACCTGAATTACAGTAATCTGAAAAGTTATTATGGGATTTTTGTCCGATGACACCCAAAATAAACTGCATATCTCTGCTTTAATATTGAGCTGTTAAACAGCCTTCTGTAAAAGTTGTTGATTGGTATACTTACTTTATGTTACACGAGCTAGAGATAAGTTCAATTGTCCTCCAACTGCTCTAACTCCTGATGGGCTGCTGAAAAGCCTAAATCATTTTATGGAACCACTCTGTGTACGTACAGCCTCTATATATTATGAAAATCACTTATGGGTCAGTAGAAATGTGGCGTAACTACATCAAACTGTATGTTTACAGAGAACAAACTCCATCCTTTCTCTCACTAATTTGACCATCACAGTGAGAGACAACACAGCCAGCTTATTGATCTGCTCTCGCATCTGCAGAGCAGGCCTTATTCAATAAAAGCTCAGGCAGTCACTTACAATAATATTTGGGACAAATCACAGAAGAGCAGACATATAGTGCATCATATAGCTGGCCTCAACCCGCAGTCAACGCCTTAATGGAAGTGACCAAGAGGTCCTAATGGATGTACTTTCACTCCAAATTGATGCTTTTGTTTAATATCCGTGTAGGCCCACTCAGAGGATTGCCTTTTACAGACTCACCCTGGGCAAATTTGTGTTTTAGAATAGCTGAATGTATACAGACGTCAACACTCAAATGGCACACTTTTGCCCAACTTTGCGAACAATCCAATCAGCCACATCTCGTGGGTTTTTACTGTCATGCTGCAGCACAACTTTCCCACATAATCCCTCATCTAACTCCATAAAACTCATTCACCCTCCTACACAGACAGATACAGCGTGCTCCGCAGCTATTTCAATTGCAACAACATTTGATGTTTTGGTTGGCTACTCTTGATGCTCTGGATGTGAAAAGACACAATGACTGTGAAATTTAAAGGAGAAATCTGCCCACGAATCCTCCCACACTGTTAGATAGCCGACATCAATCTACAGAGTTCAGCACATTTCAGGAGTTATATTATTATGAAGGGCTGACATATGTTTGTTTGTTTTTGTCTGTCAGCCTCCTTCCTACCTCAGGTAGTGATATCCTACCTTTCCCAGAATTGTTAAACTCCTCCCAAAAAAACAAAAACAGTCTGCAGCTGCATGGCATCCTCTCAGGCTGTTGTAGAAAGAAATATTGCTATTTCTGCCTCTTTTACAATGACTCTCAGTCTCGGAGTATGAGTAAGAAAAAAAGACGCTGCTGCTTTAATTCAAACGTCTTTTCAAGGATATTGGATGAACAAATAAAGAACAGCAAGGCGTCAGAAATACATAGAAAGATCAAGATAGCCGTCAATAAAAATCACCATTTTTAGATTGTAATCATCTTCCCTGTCTGTCTGTGTTTGAAGGCACACAGTTGTGGATGTGTGAATGAAATAATTTCGATCTCTAACTCACTGTTTTATCTCACACACAACTGCTTTTATAGTATGTAGCAACCTGTATGTAGAGAAGATGCTGTCCTGAAATGGCTTCATGATATCTATGAGGGAAAACAAACTCTCTTGCCCGCCTCAGCATCATGTCCGTGCTCCTTCTACCTTTCATATCTTGTCACTACTGCCACCCATGCTCGTCTCCAGAGAGCCACGCTGCCCGAGTTGCTCTTACTGTCACAGTGATGCCAATTGACTGAGGTAACTGTCCATACAGTGCACCAAGAGCCAATTGACTTCTGACCCGCCCGTGTAACAAAGCACAGTCTCCCCGTGTTCCCGAATCAATATGGCCGCTCGGCACTGCAGCGGCGCTCAGATTGGCTCCCCCTGTGCTGACCTTCCTGAGACCCCGAGCGAACATCGACTGGTCGGGCAGGAGAAAATGGCCAAGGCCTGGCCAGCTCCTGCAGCTCACGCTCCGCACAGCAAAACACTTGTGGCCTTAAGGGCAAGTGAGAAACTTCCCATGGACTGGCAATTGTTAAAAATGTAACTTGCAGTCAATTTTACATTCCAACCTTAAATAGAATTTATTCACATTCACTCTTGACTTCTGACTTAATTCTTCAGGCATTCTAACAGAGTGTAGCTTGGCTGAGAATCAGAGTTTTGGGACTGCCTTCTTAAAAGCTCCATTAGGCCAAAATATCGATGTAAACACGTCATCCCGCTGATGCTGCAACAGAGAGAAACATGTAATATTACAGTTTTGCTGTCAAGTATGGACATGAGCAGAAGGTCTCCATCCTGAGAATCACAAGTAATGTTCGCACTCACTGTTTCTCCAACAAAACGCATTGTTTGTATCCGTTTGAAAGAAGAAATAACTTATTGTTCCTCTTAAAAGCACTTTGTTAAAGTCATACACAATAACACAGCTGCTATATACAAAACACTCAAGGCTCTTGCTGCTACAGCCTTGTTTGTTCTGGTATGACTAGTAGCATGCGATGGCTAAATGTTAGCCTCTGTAACTATGTCAAACCCCATGTCAAAAATCTCAGCGTGATATTTGGCTCTGCTTTTTCCAACTCAGCACCACCTCCAAAACCAAGTCATTTTTCTCCCTCAGAGACCAGAAGATCCTCAGTCCTCTCTGTCCCGCCTTCAGCTGGTTCAGAATGTGCCGCCAGGCACTGAACAAACACCCGGATGACAGACCACATCACACCTGTCTTAGCCTCTCTCCACTGGCTGCCTGTAAAGTTCAGAGCTGATTTTAAGGTTCTTCTGTTTGTTTGCGAAGCCCTCAATGGTCAAGCCCCGTCCTACATCACAGAACTCCTAACCTTTTATTCCACCCCCTGGTCCCTCAGGTCAGCTGACCTTAGGCTCCTGGCTGTCCCACTCTCCAGATTCAAGCTCAGGGGTGATCGTGCCTTTGCTGTGTCTGCCCCTAAACTGGGGGACAGTATCCCCCTCCAAATCAGATCTGCCCGCTCCACCGAACTGTTTAAGTCCATCAGCGTTTGAGTCCCCCTGACGACCCCTGACCCCTTTGATGGGTGCCTGTGTGTGTTATGTCTCTGAATGTAAGAGCTGTGAACCTGACAGGTACGTTACCTCTCATGTATGTGTTTTTGGTTTTTTTAGCGGCCCATTCCTTTTGTACAGCACTTTGGTCAACATTTTTTGTTTTAAAATGTGCTTAATGAATAAATTTCAGTTTTGAGAGTTATGTTAGCGAGCATTCTGTTCTGCAAAATAGTTCTGCCTTCCTGTAACCTTTCTGTTATTTGTGGTGACCAATGAGTGAAACCTCTGCGTGATGATACAGGAAGCGACATATTGTACATTTTTCTATTAAAAAATGCTCAGATAATAGATTTGAGTTGTAATGGTCGTCATAGCAATAAACAAATATTTACAAACTGCAGATGTGGAGTGGAAGTTAAGGCTTCAAACACAGGATGCCATAAACCCAGAGAGGTTTGTTTTCAAATGGAGCCAATCAAAAAAAAAAAAAAGGGAAATTTTGTTGGCAAATAAACACTAACTGGTCATATTTTGATTCAGTTACAAGATGAATGATGTGATGGAAGTGGTGGAGCAGCAGCACTGCTTACCGTCCGTTCCTCGATAAAGCGAACTCCACTCCCTCCCTTTGGAAAGGCATCAGGCGCTGCAGGAGCTTGTGAGGAAGGACTGACAGTTGCTGTGACCATCTTGAATCACAGCGAGAGGTCTGTGGGCCATTATCATCCATTTCCATGAGGAAGTCCTCATCAGTTTCTCGGACCTGGCTCAGTCAGCCGACTCTGACTTTACACTGGGAAAAAAAACACACTGTTAAAACCAGAAGCACAGCTGAATGAGACCTGAATATTCATCACTGCATCTATTTGACATCAAAGATCAATTTGTTTACCATACTGATTTCTGATTTAATTTGAATTGCTTTATAATAATGGTGAGAAGCTCTCCACTGCTGCACCGACAGGAGCACCATTATTAGAAACTGGATGATGCAGTATGATGGACGAAGACAGTCAGAATTTTAGATGAGATGGCAAAAGTTGTCTGTGTCAGCAGCTTCCAGTTACAGCAGTAACAGCATATTTTTTGTGTTGCCTCACCTGGCACTGCACTGGTCATTTCAGACAGATGTTGCTGTCTCCACATGTGATTACAGTTATCAGCAACAATCCCACAAAATCATTATTATGTCTAAAATAGGACCAACTCCCCATAGCGACAGCAGAAGTCAGAGTGTAAGCTCTGAAAGTGTCTACATTTCATGGCAAAAGTCTATGTGTTATGTAAGTGTAACAATAGCAGTTGATCCGTGTTGATTTTTAATTTGCCACTTTTTATTTAATGATAATATTAAACTCTTTTATTGTCACGTATATTTAAAACTTTATTACACATGTACTGCATTTACTTAAAACTATAATACTAACTCCTAATAATGCTCCTTAGGACGTTTTATGTAATAACAAACAAAACTTTCATATAGTAGTTTTGCTTCACTAAAACTCCCTACATGCACCAAGTTAAAATATTCAAATTTAATTATACATTATCTAAATTACCAAGTTTAAAAATATCCACTCACTCCTTTTATCTTATTAAACTGTCATATTTTAACAAATAATGAACATTTTATAAAAGTAATAAACAATTAATTAGGCAACAACCAAGTTTAGAGTATATATTAAGCAAACCTCACCGGAAGTGGGAGGATTTCCCCACAGAAATAAAAGCACCACTCGTACCTATAACTATGGACTGCTTTGTATCCTCGTTCCCTTTTGTAACTTCAATAGTTAGCAAAATAACTACGCTAACCAGCATCCACGAGTGAAAAAACTAGCAAGCTACCTTCACGTAAATATTCATTTCCGTCATTATTTGTGTACATGAACATGATACTCTGCTCCTGGTACTATGATACTGTGACTCCACAGCAGTAACGTTACTTAGTGACACACATGCGAACCTTTGTCTTAGCAAAGCTACAAACGATGAGAACTTCGTTCCGTTACACGTCAGTTAACGTAACGTCAGTTTATATGTGTGTACGTGCAGTTTGCCTACCCGACGATTCAGTGCAACGCAGCGCAGCAAACACAACAGCCGGAACAGAAACGCTGAAAGATTTCGCGGTAAATTTAGGGTTCACACGGTTTATGTCACCAGGCACCCGTAGCACGTACTCGTCACTGAGTGTTCAGTGCAACTTCCTGTGGCTAAATGATCTAAGTAACACACTTCACCTTAAAAGTATAAAAACTTTACATCAGCGTCGACGGATATATGCGACTAATGACGAATATATCACGCAGAGTCAATGCACGCGTGCTGCCATGACGCAATCAGATCCAGCAGCCCCAAGACGTGACAGATTTCCAACAGCCGACGCATCGGACGTAAGGAGCTGACGCACCGTGCCAGCCTGCCGCCGGACTGCGCTGCCTCTCCTTCACTCCGCCTCAAACACTAGCTACTTCTACCTCGGTAGAGACTACGGCTGTGCACCGATTGTAAACCAAAAGCGGTAAGACAACGCTAGATATCTGCGGTATCGTGCTCACGAGTGTCCGGTTTGCGCCAAAATATTTACCGAATAGTTGTAATCATGTAACACGAAGTAGTTAGTAGTAAACATCTCTGTGTTAGGAGTGCGTGACAGCGCAGAGCGCCGGTGTTCGGCCGTTTGCAAGCGTTAGCAAGCCGCGGCGCCAGGTAATAATCGTTAGCTTAGCCCCGACACGACCCAACGCCAAATGTTGCCGATAATGTCAGCTTGCTCTTCGGCAGAAATACACACCTCGTTAGCAAACACTGTGCCCGAATTGTTGGCGATTGTACTTTAATTCGGCGTTTGTCTTAACGCATCAAACAGCGATCATTTCAAAATAAAGCATAATTCAGTAACTTTCAGGCCTGGTTCGGTTGTTTCTGTCAGAATATGCGGCCACGATTAGTCTCTAATCTACGAACGTTAATTAATAGCCATTTCATTAAACTGATCTTTAATTGGATTGGTGTGCTGCTTGGTTAGCTGTCCTCTTTGCCGAATTTTAGTTACATTACTCAGTTATCAGATTAAAATGTCAAACATTGTTCGGGATTTGTAGGTCTTCCGATCATCACGGAAACCGTAAAATTACGAAATTTGCCATTTAGTCTGGTGGTGCGAACTCGATGTGGAACACACAGAAAACTAGCAATTAAGTTTCATTGCTGCAACAGATTAATCAAAACAAATGCTTTTACTGTGTGACGTGTCTTAGTGGACGGTGCATGATCGGTAATGAGACGTATATTTTAGTCTATAGGAGCCCACAAAAATAAAAGCACATTGCACATGTGCCTCAATAGTAACAGAAAACCAAGCCTGAATTAATTAAATGAAGGTAAAGGGGGATTGGTGCTATATTTGGAGTGACAGATAAAACTAATCAAAGTCAATCAGAACCAGTTAAATTAGTCATCTAACTCGTTGCATACAAACTAATTGTTAATATGAAGTAAAGATGATGGAATGATGCAGTGTAGAATTTGTCCAGGATGCCATTTTTTATGTTAAATGTTGCATAATAGAAATTTTAAAAGAGCCTGTAGCTCTCATGTACACTCATGTATTTGAGAGTACAGTAGCTAAGTACAACACTGTAATTGTTTTCAGTAAGTTGTCATAAATCAAACGTCTCATAACTAATTTTGGCTCCTTTTTAATAAGTAAGCCGTACCCGTGTAATGCCTGTGCACTAACTCTGACAGTTATTGCCTCACAGACTTGGTAGAGATGGACAGAGGTGGCAATTAAGGCTTACGAGTTGCCACCTCTGAGGCCGAGCATCATGACGGCATCATTTTCATTAAGGAAAATGAACCAGCGGAGGCTGGTGGGTGGAGAGCGGATGCTGCCGCTTCGCTTCCTCCTGCTGCTGTTTCAGAGGGCAGAGATGATGTGATCACGTTTGCAGGGCTTGCAGCTGTGCTGTCCAGCAAAATGCTCCATGTTTTGCGTGTGTGTGTAACATATAAATTTTGGTAACTGTGAGCAAAACTGGCCCTCAATCGGATCCACGTTGCAGCAGCATGTGTTTTTATCTGCCGGGAGAGATGTAGTGCATTATTTGTACGCTGAATTTTTGCTCCCCTGTGCTTGTCTGTGCAACACTCTGAAGCTTAAAATAAATGCTAGTAATTGTTTGTGCTAAAACTGTTTGCTGCTCAGGACGCTGTGACCATTCACTACGCAGGCTGGGGCAGTTTTGGAGCTGATGACATTATCCGTTATTGAGGTCGAGGATGCAGTGTAATAGCTCCCACCGAAAATGTGGACCAATGACTAAATAATTCATCGCCATCCAGGGGGGAAATGCCTTTTTCCTATAATATTTAGTCTGGGCCATTAAATAATTCATCTGCCTATCCATAAATTGTTTGTTCAATCGGTGACCTTTTTCGCGGGATTAAGAAAGCACAATAATAAATTCTTCAGAGACCTGGCATAACGAATGGTACAATTATGAAGCAGTATTGGATCGGATCGCTTGTCGCAGCCTGGTGTTGGTTGCTAAGTGACAGCAGGAACTTTTCCGCCCACTGTGTTTGCTGTTAAAGTCTGAGTGACTGAAAGGACAAAAACAATCACATTATGGCAGTCTAGACTTGTGCTGCGCATAGGACCTGTTTGCGGCTTCCTATGTTTTTGACAGCCTGTCAGTCACTCGCTGATGAAAGTGCTTCATGCAGTCGATTATTTCCAGAGCTTAATTATCGCTCCTATCCGCGCCATCGTCTTTGCATGCACAGAGGAGACAGAATACTTGATCTTTAATGAAATAAATAAGCTAAGTGGATACTGGTGGAGGCGATGATCCCTTCATTAAATCATCTAAAATCATGAATGGCAGATTTAGATGAAACAGAGGAGGTTAGGGGTGCGGTTTGATCGCACACGAGCAGCTGCCCTTCATCCTCATGCAGTCAGTGTGTTGTTTTCTAGCTGAAGGCTTATCTTAGATTTGCCTAAAGCTGACTGTTTTATTGCAGTATTTCACTTTTGGGCTGCGATAATGGGTGGTGTTTCAGGTGGTGGCTCTCCTCTCTGAGGCAGTGGGATTAGCTGTAGCCTTGTCTTCTTGTGTGGAAAGCAGGGTGCCAGCTTTAATGGGAAGGTAGCCCAGTGAACAGCTCGGCCTCTCAGCGGCCGTCGCCTCCCCATCGACTCTCCACCTGGTCTGTGAGCACCTAGCTGGCCGCAGACATGTCGATCCTGTCCCCTATCCTCTCGTCCTCCCTGCTTGCCTTCTCCCTTTCTCCTCCGCTTTCTGTTTTCGCCTTCCCCGTGCTCCTTTTTTTCGCCTTTTTCTCTCTCACCACTCCACCTCCCTCCCTCCTGTTTTCTTATCTTCTTCTCCTCTTCCTCTCAGTCTCCTTCCATCTATCCCATGTCCCTGACTGCCCTTTTTCTTCCTCCTCCTCCTCCTCCTGCCCCCGCCTCCATCCTAAAGCAGAGTAGCTAATGAAGAGCCCCATTTAGCCGCTGACTTTGGTTCAGTCGGCGCTCGGTTGCGCCGGCCGGCCTCGGCTGCCGTGACTGGCTGTTAAGGCTCTGACATCACACAGGGGCCAGCTGTTGATTTGGCGCTGTCTCCAAGGCTGGCTGGCTTGATGGGTTGTGGCAGGTAGACTTGTGCTCGCACAGCACTCTCCCTCCCTCCATCCCTCCATCCCTTCCTCCCTCCCTCCCTCTCTCT
>JAQFJA010000017.1:13761836-13773402 GCA_029874485.1 Naso brachycentron
AGCTCAAACACTGGTAGTCAATGGGAAGTGCTAGCCTGCCTCCACCTGAAGTCATCAGATAAACTTTCCAACAATTCCAAACAGTCCTGTGTGTTTGTTTTGACTTGTTAATTTACCATGTTATGTTATTTTTAGATTCAGATTAGCACTTTGTATTTCTTTTTTTTCTGCTGTTTACTGGTGCACATTTGTCCTGCTGCTTACTTTCAGTACATATTTGATTCTAAAATTACATATAGTTCTAATTTGGGTCTAACAAAACCCTTCAGGTGTTTGTGTAGTGGTTGCTACCTCCTCTTAACAAGTGATATAAAAAACAAACGAGGATGAATGAACTATTTTGTAAAATGAGAAGTCCATGTTGCCTTGAGCATCACTCTGAAGAAACAAAAATTCAAATGAATGTCAATGTAGTTTCAAGTAAAAAGCTGATGACTGCTGCTCCAGGTCAGATTTTATAAATATAATTTACACCAATGTTTAACTGATTATAACCCCAGCTTAAATATTTGGATTTGAGGCCAACTCACCCTTCCTCAGCCAAGGCACACTTGGAACAGAAAAAAAGAGGAAGAAAAAAGTGTTTTGGCTTAATACGTGACAGTAAACAAACCTGTTAAAAGTGCTTTCTGATTATATTCAGATGAGGCTCATGATTATCTTTTACTATCATGCAGTATTTTGACAGCTGGACCAATAAAAGTAAATAACTTTGCATCATGTTGCTTCACACCAAAGGTAAAATTAGCTGAATGGAACGCACCCCAAGCTGCCACAAACGTTCAGCCACACCAACACTTTTCTGACAAAAACAATCGGTGATGTTAGCAGAAAAGTTAGAGGGTCACTCCGCTTCCTAAAACAGTCTGTCGTGGTTTTTGAGGCTTCCTGCTCTCTGAGTGTCGTGTTTCTCAGACCGTCTCTGTTTTCCACTCAGGGAAACGTCAAAGACTTCCAGCTGTGGATCATCTCCAAGAGGGACAATGCCCCCTATCCTCTGATCGGTCAGTGCGTGAGGTCTCAACCAGTTTGATAATTCTGTTGTTGTGTGGTGTGATTTTTTTTCCAAAAGGGTGGAATGATGGAAAAGGTTTGAGCAGCACCACTCGAAGCCTTGACGGAGGGGTGAGATCTGTTTTAGACACACTAGCACCATTCATTCACACACAAGAGTGTGTGTTGTGTGATGTAGCTCCTGCTGGGAAGGAGCAAGAGGTCACCGTGTGCTCACTCACAATGTGATGTTGTGGTGTTGCTGCTGTAGCAACTCTCACAGGCCTGCGGGAATAAAACGGGCACTTTTCCTGTGTCTCAGGTCATGAGTTTCCCTTCAGCATCCACATGAGTCATGTGAGACACACGCCGTCTCAGGGCAGCAGTGGTGGCGGCAGGGATGCTGCTGCTCCACCTGCGGACAGGCAGAGGGCCGTGCAGGTGGAGCAGGTGTACAAGCAGTGCCAGTTCATCCTGAAGCCTCGACCCACTGAAACACTGCACGCGTCTGCAGGTGAGCTCGTCTGCAGACTGATCATTTATTTTAAAAAAAAACCCCAAAAGATTAAGCCTTAAAGCTGATGCATTCTGGGATGCTGCATTGTTTTTTCAGAGTTGTCTCAGAAGCCATTTAAAAGGAGGCGGTCTCTCATCACCTGGGCCTTCTGGCGAGGCTCCTCCTCTCACCTGAACGAGTTGTCCCTCAGTGCGACCCGCGGCTGTTTGTTCGGCCAGCCGCTCAGCTCCCTTTGTGTCGAGGACGCTCTGCCGAAGCCTGTTATGGTGAGTCGTCCGGTAACAAGGTGGAGCGTAGATTTGTTTCTACATGATGCTGTACTTCAGGTCGTGTTCACACCCGCCTTTAGTCCAACTGAACCGAACCCGGAGCGTTTAACCCTCGGCGTGGTTCGTTTGGGTTGGTTTGAAGGCGGTCTAATTTGCCTTTTCAGTCTAACAAATAAACGCCATTTCCCTTAACGACTTTTGTTTACAATTAATAGTCTGTTTGAGTTTTGCCTGTGTGAACATAAACTGAACCAGCTGAAAAAATGAAAGTGTCTAACTTGCATGTGGTGCGCACCAGGGAAGTGGACCGTTAGGTGTGAACAGGACCAGATTCAAAGTCCCACAGTTCAAAATCTACATATCACATTTTAAGCATCTGCACACATACTGAATGTGAGAGAAGTGATCTTTTTGCCCTGCCAGCAGCTTTGAGTGCTAAATACTGAGATGTTCACACTTCAAATGTTGACACGCACATGTTTCGGTGAGTAAAAATGTTTGTCATGGCACCGCTTTAGTAAGCATGCTAACGCCAAACAGCACCGCTGAGGCTGATGGGACTTGATCAGGTTACGGGATCACTAATGTTGCTTCAGTTTAGTCTGAGAGGGGCGTGGATGTCAACAACTGTCATGGTGATTCACTCAGTTTTAATTTGTTACAAAATGAAAATTTAGTGTTGTTGAGAGATTTTTGTCATCGTGGTGATAGAGGAAAAGTCAAGATCACTTAAAAGTCTGTTGTGTAACATCAAGGATAATCAATTTGTAGAATATGGCAGACATGTTAATACTTTTCATTAGTGTATAATCACCTGATAATAAGATTCATTGTGATCAACTTCCCTTAGAATGAGCCTTTGATATCTACAGAGGCGGATTCTTTTCCAAAGAGTCTGCAGTTTTGTACCGCCATCTTTCTACTGTAGCCCAGAATGGACAAACCAAACCCTGGCCCTCAAGAGGGACTTTTGCATTTTCCTTGAGCTTCACGGCCACTGTAGCTTCTCCTACAGAAGGGGTTAAAGTTGTTGCAACCTGCAGCCTCAACGCTCCATGCAGCTGATTCCTGCACTCTGAACCTTTAGAGCTCCTGGTCCACAGGAAGAGGATGAATCTTTGGCTCCCTCTGCATTATAGGTTAACAAATGGCAGGAAGTAACTTCCTCCTCTCTGGTCTCTCACCAGGACATGCTGGCGTTTCTGTACTGCGAGGGTTCGTGGACACGGGGCATCTTCCGCCGGCCAGCGGGGGCTCGGGCAGTCAGGGAGCTGCGGGACTCTCTGGACAGTGGCGAGTTTGAACTTCCTCTCACCAGAGACCACGTGTTTGTCATTGCCGGAGTTTTTAAGGTGAGACAGACTGTTTGATGTAGTTCGACCTCAGTTTAACACAGAGGGCTTTAAAAATGCCCCAGTTATAATTTCGGTGGAATTGAAGTCTTACCTGTTTAGCAGCTTCACGATGCACCTGGCTTTGTGTGTGTGTGTTGTTAGCTTCCTTACTGACCCACATCTGTAAGCACAAAATTAATCTGCATCCATCCGACTCAGCCTCTGTGTGAGACAGCGTGCAGCCACGTTACAGGACAAGCTGTTCACATTGGCTTGTTAATGTAATCTGGATTATAATCTGTTATTATCTGCAGGGATAACACAGAGCTTATGTGCATGGCTGCTTTAACTGCATCATATCTTACACAGCAGCGATGGACATTTCACTTTGCATTCATTTTTTGCATTTGTCACAATTAAAATATTGTCCCAGTACATTTGAATTGCTTTATTTCTACGTGAACCTTCTTTATTCTCACTGACACCAATTCAACTGATAACTATGAACAGAGTAATCCTGAGGTTTGCATTTTATTTTGACTCAGACGTGACTGACGAATGTGTTCGTGTTGTCAGGATTTCCTGCGCAGCATCCCGGGCAGCTTGTTGTGTTGTGAGCTGCATGAAGAATGGATGGACGTGCTGGAGGAAGAAGAGGAGGAGGAAGAACAAGTGCAGGACATAAAGAGGTAACATGCACACCTCTACATTTATTAATGTGATTCTTTCAGCGTTGGAAGACGTTTTTCGAGTCGTGTAGATTTGACTGTTGGATTTGTTTCTGTTTTCCTGCAGGATGATTTCTCGTCTGCCCAAAGAAAACGCTCTGCTGCTGCGCTACCTGCTGGCCATGCTGCACGGTATCCGAGGCAACGCCCAGGAGAACCAGATGACCAGTTTCAATTTATCAGTGTGCATCGCTCCCAGCATGCTTTGGCCTCCTGGAGCACCTGGAAGCCCCGAGGTGGAAGGAGAAGGAACTAAGAAGGTGAGACGGGGTGGAAGCAGCTGTCGTGTCAGAACTTTGTCCAACAAAGAAACAGATCTTTCATTTTATTACGGCTTACGGTGGAAACACTGTTCTGGGGTTGAATTTTTGATTAACAGCTAACACATTGTTGAATTTGACCCCAACTGCTGTAGTTACTTGTTCAGCCAGAATTGTTGCAACACAATGAAATCAGTCTGTCTGAGCCATGCAGCCGCTCAGTGACAAAGACGAGATTGTTCAATCTGTCTGCAGGCATAAAAAAACAGTGAAACAGTGAACCAAGTGTCCACCTTTACATTATTAGCTGCTGCTGACCGAAAATCAGCACATTGGCATCTATTGTGTGATTAGGAAATAAAAAAAGAACACAAATGTTGAGCTGCCTAAACTGAATGTCAATTTTGTTTTTGTTAATTCCTGTGTTAATGAGTGCCTTGTAACACCTCTAAACCACCTCGAGCTTTCTCAGAGGAATGTCTCAAATCAGCTTTATAGAAACAGCAAAACATCTCATTTTAGAGCAGTTTGAAATGTGAAACAGTGCAAACTCCAGAGATCATGTCCGTAAAAGCCCTCCGTTAGAGAAAGTTTTAGGCTTTGTACCAAAATGATGCACTTCAAAGTGTGAAAGCCTTGAGACGTTTGGAAAAATACTTGCACTTTTGTCACACTTGTTAAAAATTTGTCTTTGTGTTCCTCTTGTTGGCTGCAGGTTTGTGAGCTGGTCAAGTTTATGATCGAACACTGTCAGCAGATTCTGGGAGAGGATCCAGCGTCGCTGTTTGGAGGGCCGCCGCAGAGACTCAACGCCGACGAGATGGGATCAGGTACAGAAACCGCTGAAATATGACAACTGTTAATGTTTATGTCAAAGTAGCTGCAGGTTTTAAAGGTCGAGTCAGCAGTATTTGATTGTTGCAGCTTCTAAATACAACATTCAAATTAGGCTCCGCCCACCAGCTCCACATCAGAAGTACTTATACTGCTTGTATCTACACAGCAAGCTATTAGGAATATCACATTTGTTTTAATGGAAAAGTTGATCATTTAACAAGCTAGCACAAGCTAACTGCAGGTGTTTGGCACCTACCTGTCCAACAGAGAGCAGACCAACTCTGCGTCGCTCTTCATCCTCAGCCTCTCCTTCAGTTCTTGAAAGCGGCTGAAAGTCAAACCAGGATTCACTCTTGTCCTGGAACTAACTTTATCCGCTTGATGGTTTCACTCACTAAGGTTATATTTCTTTTTCTTCATCACTATGTCCACATTCATAATTTCCTCTGATCTGAATGGCATCCAGTCGTTATGCCTTCTCCACTCTCAGTCTCACCTGTGCGCTCTCCTTTGCTCTCCCCACCCAGAAACATCCAAATAGTCTACAGACTCAGAAGTCACGACTGAGCAGCTTCACTTTTGTACAAGTCTGTATTTTATTTTTTAGGAAGATGCTGCTGACTTCACCTTTAAGTCTTTAACTGCATGTATTTTGGATGTAAGATGACAACTCCTGTCTAATCCATCACACAGCCAACACTAGTCTATTGTTATGTGAGGAGGAATAAATTAGATCTCAACCACATTCTTTTAAACAAAAAGTTTTGGTAAACAGAGATCCAAACAAACACGTCTGAACTAGTTTGACCCCTGAGCTAACGGCTATTTAGCCCAAATAACATTTGACTGGTAACATTTATGTGTTCAGGACAAGTCATCAAAAATGTTTTACAGGAAAGGACACATTTTGATAGAAAAATGTAATTTGACGCATGATGCATATGACAAGAAATAATTGAAGATGTGACAAAAGAATTCAGAGTTAGACGATTTTAATGTTTGTTTAAAAGGTAACAAATGTCACTTAAAACCCAGAAATTGCAGAAAATCATCCATGAAGTATTTACTGGTTTGTTTCCGCCAAGTCCTGAGCTATAAAAGATGTTTTTGTGAACAGTTTGTTTAATTTCTGTGGTTTTCCTCTCTCCTCCTTCGTCTGGACGATCAGACTCGTGGCTCGACCCTCTGACCGACTCATCGTATGACAGTCTGGAGAACGAGCTGGACAACAGCAGCGGGGGGTCACCCGGCTTCTGCAGCAGACGGCGACTCACATCCAAACCACTACAAGGCAGCTTGGACTCCATCCTCACATTCAGCGACCACGACACAGACCCAGACACACACCAGACCCACACCGACAGCCCACTGGGCCTCAAGATGCCTCCACTGGGGAGAACCAGGGGCCAAAGGCAGGGCCCCGACACCTCCTGCCCCAACAAGGATGCACCAACTGCGGACACCTCATCCACCCTTGACCCGCTGCCCCTGGGTGCTCGACACAGACAGCGGCGGCGCTCAGAGCCAGCTATCGCATACACAGCCAAGTTCGGCCCGTGTGTTCCTGGTGAAGATGAAGATGATGATGATGATGATGAGCTTTCAGAGAAGCCAAGCAGCCACACACTCGCTCACACACACTCAGGAGGTGAGATCAGGAAGAGTGGAGGCAAGCTGACGTTAAACCTACACGGTGTGAGGTCAGCAGCTCTGGAGGCGAGTTCCTCCAGCCTCTCATCCAACCCCACCTCCCCTGCACCAACCGCCTCCTCCCTGGACTCCCCTGACTCCCTGCGCTCCCTCAGCAGCGACCACACATGGGTGACCAGACGGGGGCTTCACCCTACCAAGACACATCCACCCTCCAGCTCTTCATCTGTTCCTTCCTCTGTGGCCTCAACACCCTTCACCATCAGCCAAGACGCGGGGACGTGTCCAAAAGACCCCCTACCCAAAGAACCAGTCAACTGGGGGACCCTGAAAGGCTGCAGGGGCCTCCACCCAAACTCCTGGCTGAAGAAAGGCCGCAGGCTGTCACTCACCCAACAAGACAACATGGAGAAGGAAGACGAGGACAAGACCGGGGTGAGTCTGATTACAGTCTGTTTGTTCCTGTAGTTCATTAATAAGTGACATTTTGGGGCGATCATACTCGTTTAATGGTTTCAGAATGCTCAGGCATGTGATTTGGACGGGCTCCTCGGTCTTTCTCCAGAGCGTTTTCAGGCCGTGCCTCAGTGAGTTTTGGTTTGGTTTGCACAAACCGTTCTTTGTCTGTGCTTCTGGAGTTCCCACAGCCGCTGCAAGTCATGTGACGCACCACAACATTCATCTCTACCTGCAGGACTTTTGTGTATCAGCACAGACCTCAGAGTATTTAAAGGTTTGTGCAAAGTGTCGACTCCCTGTGATTTATAAGGTATTACATCATTTAAAAGGCAAACATGAAAACAGGGTTTTTTTTTCTGTAGTTTAATCAACTTGAATATTTGTTTGTACCCATTACTGTGGATTTGTATGGAAGCCCAGAGCGGCCATATAAACACTATCTTTGTTCATTCTTATCGAGTTCACAAAATAATAACCTCATTATCACTGGAAAACGGATTAAATATCCCGTTATCACAAGATAACAAGCCATTACTTTGTGATCTCAAGATAACAATGAAAAAAGCTTCTGTAGATTAGCAAACCTGTGCGATGAAGTTTGTTTCTGTAAGTTTAGTTTTGAAGACTTTAACATTTTGTTTTCTGCCTGCAGTCTGTGCGCTCAGATGCAGGCTGACAAGTTCCCTTTCACAGAAATACTGGCATGCTCATGTTTTTGTACAGATGTCATTAAAGAAACAGGGTAGCCAGAAAGAAAAAAGGATGGGATCTCCAGCTTCCAACCAATCAGAGTCTTTGGACTCGCTCATCACTGTCAATCAGCACAGATCGCTCTGCTCGACTCGTTCAGCCATGAAAGATGGACTCAGGCCTCATCGACTGTCAGCAAGTCAGCAAAATAAACACACTAACATGTCCGATGTGATAGAAACTTTTTTAGAAAAGACTAAGAAATGTTTTTAGAAAATAGTCGTCCTAGTCATGTAGCTAATGTTAACATGGGGTGGAGATAAACCCCTATGGTTTGAAGTGGAGATGAAACACTGAAAATTCTGAATGTGATTTGTTTCATTTTTACCTAAGGCAAGATATAGCACTGAATTCAAACGTCATATTTATTAAGTATTGTTAGAAAACTAGATCTTCAGGCGAAGCGGTGACATCAGTGGTATGGTTATAGTTCAGTCATACTTTGCATCCCCAGCGTGGCTCCGTTTTGACGGATGACGCAGAGTTTTGGATTACTCATGAAAATGCAAACATGAGAGAGGAACCATTCTGAAGGTGGTGAGAAGTAAGCTTGGTGAAAAGTTGATTTTTCCGAGGTTAGACTAACATTATCATAGTAACATCACTGTAGAAGATGAAGGATCTTGGTGGCATCTTCACTTGAAGGATTAAAAGACTGTTTTGTTCACTGAATGATGTGATGATGATATGTGGTCTATGGACATAATGGTTTTCTTAGGCTAATGTTAGCTACATTAGCTGCTGATGATCATGTTGACATTAGTGTCATGCTGGCTAGTGTTATAGTTTAATCATTCAAATCAATGTTGTGAACTGATACCTTGATGCAGACAGGTGAGTGTGTTTAACTGGTGTCCATTAAGGTATCAGTTCACAACATTGATTTGAATGATTGAACTATAACACTAGCCAGCATGACACTAATGTCAACATGATCATCAGCAGCTAATGTAGCTAACGTTATATTACTCAAACTGTCATGTCTGATGAACACATCGTTCAGTGAACAAAAGAGCCTTTAAAGCCTTAATGTGAAGACGCCGCCAAGATCTTTCTGCTTCTAAAGTAACGTTACCATTTTGGAAACAAAGAGCTCTCTCCTCGTAAAGAGAACTGGTTTATAAACTAGATGATAAAGTCTTGCTTTGGAAAAAAATAACTTTTTACCAAGTTAACTTCTTACTGTCTTCATAAGGGTTCCTCTCTTGTGTTTTCATGTCCGTATGAATAATCCCAGTTCGTCTGTCAGAACAGCTTGGAAGGTTCACCTGCACCGGCGATGCAACATCTGGCCCCCATGTATCCCCTGACAGCCAACCAGAACCATACCTGTGACATCACCACTTAGCTTGTCTGGCAAAAGACTGAATTACTGTCTAGTTTTCCAGATATATCTAAAGTTTGAGTTCAGTGCCATATCTTGCCTTAATTCATCTTCACCTTAAGCTGAAACTCTGTTGCACCAAAACTAGTTTAAAATGACAGATGATTAAATCTAAACCTCAGTTTAATTTTTACTGTGCTAAGACTAAATTCAATTCTGTTGCACCAAAATGTTCAACTCCAATTTACACTGTGAACTAGGCTTCAAGGAATTGTTCAGTGTTTTTGAAATGGGGTTGTATGAGGTTCAGAGTCTATGACCTTCTGCAGGAGGAGGTCAGCGGTGTCACTTTTAGGAGAAGGGGGGAGAAATCTCAGCAGAAAAACATTTAGCCACATATATAAATGCTTACCTAATGAATAAATAAAAATCAATGTTTAATCGTTTACTAAATTTAGGATTTTTTTCACCACTTCAGTTTACCGCCAGACAGCCATTTATTTTCATTACCGAGCCAAACAGCTGATTGGTGGATACAGGGTGATACAGGGCGCGCAGACGCTGGTGCAATGGCCGTAGTAACATAAAGAGGGACTATGCTTGAAAAAAGTAGAGCCAAAATAACCGGCTGTCTGGTTTTTTTTTTTTTAGGTAAGCATTTATATATGTGGCTACAAACTGTCTGCTCTAAAAGTGACACCGCTGATCGCATCTGCAGAAGGTTCATACCGGTTAATCTACCGTTAAGCTAGCTAGCAATAATGTGACATTTGTTTTAGAAAAGCAGCCACTTTAACAGTTAACGTGCCTTTACTTTTCTGACAAAAGTTAGTGACATCGGACACAAGTGTGTAGTTTGCTGACTTACCGGTGCTTGAGGCGGCCGAGCAGAGTCCAAAGACACTGATTGGTCTGAAGCTGCAGATCCCTTCTTCGCTCTTTGTGGCTACCATGTTTCTTAAGCAACGCCATCTGCACAAAAACATGACAGCACTTAAAACCAGTGAAAAGTCTTTGAGCTTGCAAGCCTGTCTGAGTGCACAAACTCTGAAAACCGACTTTGGAGGCAAAAACCAAAATCTAAAAGTGTACAAAACTAAACTTGCAGTTACAAACTTCAGTGCACAAGTTGACAAAACTGCAGATACAAAACCCTGTTTCAAAGCTCACATAAATCACAGGCAGTCGACACTTCCCACAAACCTTCAGATACCCTGAGATCTCTGCTCATACACTCAAGTCCTGGGGGTAGGGAAGGATGTTGTGGTTCTTGACATGACTTGGAGCGGCTGAGGGAGCTCCGGAAGCAGAGACAAAAAACCTAATTGTGCACAGAGACCAAAATCAGCCAAAGCATTGCCTAAAATGACTTGAAAAGCTGGAAAAAGATCAGCAAGCCCATTCAAATCACATGCTAGACCGTTCTAAACCCATTAACCACAACACAAGCACAATCTCATACATCTGACAAATTCTTACAATGTGACAAAAACAGGAAATGTTGCCGAAAGCACAGAATAGTTAGATTCTTGTCGCTGTGCACGTTTCTCTTCACACAGGGAGGAGCCACTGATACCTCGCTCACACCTGGAAAACCTCTCTCAGAGAAAGGAAACGCAGGCGAAAGGGGAGGAGGGAAAGGGATCTCCAGCAGCCAGCCCAAGACCAAACCCTCCTGCAGAACCACGAAGGATGCAGGAGGCAGCGGCGGCGGCGGGCAGGTGAAGGGCAGGCCTGGCCAAGAGTCCCAAAAACCCAGACCTCTTAAGCAGAACTCATCCAGCCCCCCGTCCCACCACCGCTCCACAGGGAGTCTCCAAATTCCCAAATCTTCCTGGTTCCATTCCTCAGAGTCTCCACTTACGGTGCGGCAGCTCAGTGACACCCACGCCAGCGCCGGCGGCCACAGATGCTCTGCGGAAAGTGACGTGACGAAGCTGAAGCAGTCATCGCCGTCTTTGTTCTACAGGCCAGGTGGGCCGTGTCTGTCTCTGTTCAGGCAGACCAAGTCTCACTCCACCGAGGAGGAGTGCAACGCCAGGCTCTACCAGCGGAGGGGGTCAGAGCCTGGACGCCACGTGGTGGACAGAGCCGCCACACTGACACGGGCGAGGCTGCCCAGCGACCCGGGACTGAAGGCTGCGGAGGGAAGTTCACAGGAAGTAACATCAGAGGCGCGTTTCTGCCTCTCCCCTTACGCCACCAAAGCAGTGAGGGACTACTTCGCCTCCCACCCGTGGAGCAATCCCCAGAGCAGCCAGCAGGTGGCGCTCGCCCTGGTGGAGAGCCGCAGGGAATGGCTGAAGAGATGCAGCGATCCCTCAGCGGAGCCCGACTTTGAGCAGCTTTTGTTCGCAGAGGAGTCGTACGTCTGATTCTGACTGTACGTAAGAGCAAAACACGTCAACGAGACAATAAAGTTATTAATTATTTAACTCAGCACTG
>JAQFJA010000017.1:13865621-13877391 GCA_029874485.1 Naso brachycentron
GAACAGAGAGATTTTATGATTATGATAACACCTTATGTTTTAAAGAAATTGTTATTTTAAAAATTTTTTTTGTATCCATATTGTAATTGGTATCGGGAGGGAAAAAATGTATTGGAACATCTCTATAAAAAGCCCCAAAAATATCTTTAAAAGAAAAAGAAAGGAAAAAAAGAAATTAAAAGTTGGTTCCTAACCTGCACGAACAAAAAGCAGTTTGCCTTTTGAACTGAAGTGAGCGTTTGTGCATTGTGCAATGTCCTCTGTTAATGATGCATCTCCTATCATAACAGCTCCAAGAATCCTGACAGGAAGGATTGAAGCAGCAGAGCTAATTTGGAAAAACACCCCAAGTAAAAAGACTCTGTGTACCTGTGAAGTGTTTTGTAGGACACTTCAAGCACAAGGTCCAGTTGTTCACATTTATATAATTTGGGCAGATGGCAGTGATATTGCAGGTTATAATTAACCATATGGACATAAAAGCTGCTTTTACTAACTTCCTGTTTTGTGGTTAACAACATCTCATCCTTTTTTGGACCTTGTCTCTGACCTTTGACTGCTCCTCCCTGTGCAGATTATCCCAGAAACGAGTCTTCCAAACAGTTCGCTCCATCAACGCCGCAGCAGCGCGGGCAGCCTCAGCCACCCCTCCCATCCCCGGCTCAGGACAGAGCTCTCTGGTTATGACTGCGCAGCCCTTCCAGTCCATTCAGGGGTACTTTGAAATGAATGTTGGCTTCCTGTTTTGCATTTTAAGCAGTTTGGACCCTTTCAGCTCATTCAGTGTGCTGATGTTTGCAGGGAGGAGGTGCGACTGGGCCAGCCGGGATCTCCAGGAGGAAACGACCTGACCAGAGCGCTTCACCGCCTGTCACTGCGTCGACAAAACTTCCTCTCTGAAAGACAGTTCTTCCAGGCGGAGCGCGAGAAGAAGCTGCGGGCGCTGGCGGGGGCGGAGGCAGACAGTGAGGGCAGCGGGTGCAGCTCACCGATGGGCAGTGTCCACTCCTCTTTCTCCAACCTGTCAGAGCTTTCCTTCGGCTCCAGCGTTTTTAAGACATTCCTGCCTGAGAAGCTTCAGATCGTCAAGCCCATGGAAGGTAAAGTCCTCTGTCCGGCTGTGCTGGAAGCCTCCTGGTCCAGTCACAGTCTTAAAACAGCTAAAATGAAGCAGCTGTTGAGAGCAATTTGTTGTGTAACTGCATAAAATTAAATCAAGACACCAGCGATGTCACATGGAGTTCGCATGCTGCAGTGCCTGAATGTAGAATCCATTCTGATGGCATTGCTTGATTAATTGCTGCAATTTCAGGCTCTGTCACACCAGCTCCTAATCACTTTCTGATGAACAGGACAAAATGATTAGTGACACATTTCTTTGTGCAGTGAGCTGCACAGTGACAGACTTTCAAGGAGAAGTTCGTTTTTTGTACATTAAACCTTATCATAAAGATGTTTATGATCATATATGATGTTCTACAGCATTATTATGATGAACGGTGCCATCCTGAGAGCTGGAGCTCCTTGCTGAAGTCACCGCTAGCTTAAAACAACAGAGGAGCATGTGCAATCAGACAGTCCGTCGAAAAATACAATAAACGTTTGTTTTAAAAGACGTGAAACTCACCAAATGCTTAAAAAAACTTTTGTTTTGTTAAACAACAGTTTATAATCTGAAAGCAATTCTGTCAGCTGCTTCATGAAACAAAGTAACAGCTTTTTCTTGTTAAAAATCTGTGTTAAACTTCATATTTTAGTGTCTGTACTTGAGAGGACACCACTGAACATTCAGCGGGTTTGTTGACTTTTGAAACGAGTGCTTATTGTGTTTTTCGATGGATTGTCTGAGTGCACATGCTCCTCCGTTGCTTTGAGCTAGTGGTGACGTCAGCAACGAGCTCCAATTCTCAGGACTGCACCGTTCGTCATAAGAATGCTGTGACTCATCATATATGATCGTAAATATCTTTATTGTAAGGAAGGCTTAATGTGCAAAAAAACCCCAGACTTCTCCTTTAAATTTTTTATTCCTAATAATTTTGTTTGTGCCTTTTAAAGAGTGAAAAATGTCCATCACAATTAACCAGAGAACAAGATGACATTTTTTAAAAGTTTGAGCTACTATAAGAACATTTTTTATTCAACCATAAAAACATTGTGACATTTTTTTGTCAGGCTCACTGACACTGCATCACTGGCAGCAGCTGGCCAAACCACACCTGGCCACCATCCTGGACCCCCACCCTGGCGTGGTGACCAAAGGTTTCTGCCCACTGGCTCAGGATGCCATCTACCGCCTGTCAGACATGGAGGAGGATGAGGAGTATGAAGAGCACAGAGGGATCGCTGCTTTGGAGAAGGGGGTGTCAGAGCGGGGAAAGGAAGAGGAAGATGAGGAGGATGGTGGGATCACTTTTAAGGTGCGTGTTTCATCTACACCGGAGGAAAGGAAAGACAGAAAGCATTCGGTGTCGCCTGTTCTCGTCTTGCCTCTCTCATCCACCCCGCCCACATTACCTGGGACACCTGCTGCTTCCTCCTCTGTCACATCGGCCCTCTGCCTGACCCCCACACCCCGACATGTCACAGAAATATCCAGCCTGTCATCTCAGCCCATTCCAGGAACATCTACGGCAGCGGTCCAATCACAAAGTCAGATTTGCACCTCAGCGTCAACAACAGCATCTTCTTCTGGTATGTACTTCGTACTGTTGTTTATGTTATCACATAATGATTTTTTTCTCTCTCTCTAAACCTGATTTATTGTGTTTTCAGTCCAAAATCCAGGGAAGTGTCAGTGCTCCACCTTCTCCACCTACACCTTCACAACCTGTCGCATCCTGCACCCCAGTGACATCACACAGGTCACCCCGAGGTAAGACCTCCTCAAAGGATAAAGACAGCTTTTATGCTTCAAGATATGTGGAAAGGAGATTCACAGAGAGCTGATAACGGTTGTAATGCCTTTCAGACTTTCTGCTCTGGCACTATAAATGCTTAAAACACTTTACAATGATACATGTGGAAGATAAACCAATAAAAAAAAATATTAGTAACTTGCCAAATCTTGCTGATGACAGTTAATTTTACCCAATAAAATGTCATTTTCTGGCTGTTTTAATCACTTAAAGTCAGCTAGCTAATGTAACGTCAGCTCCATAAATCTAAGGCGTCCCCCAGGGCTATAATTTGGGACCACTCCATTTCAGTGTTTATATAAATAGCTTTTTTAGTTGTTCAGATGCCCTGCATAACGTGTTGTTAGCTGTCAACACATTTTTTAAATGGGTGAATAAATAAATACAAAAAAATAAAAAATATAAAGGCTGAAGAAGTTAACTAAATACGCTAACAATTGCTGTTAACGTTGAAATGGAGAGCTAAAAAATACATTATAGTCTTTTCCTTTCACAATTTTTTCTTGTATGTCTTGTTTAAAGAAGTCAAAAAAGGAGCCCCACCCTCCGAACTCCTTATATCCTGTGTGTGTGTGTCTTACTACAGCCCCGTGCAAACAGCTGAAAGTCGACACACAGCCATGTTGAATTGTCGTGCTGACACATCTCTTTTCTTCAGTTCTCAGTCATCCATGTTGGTCAACACTCCCAGCTCCATGAGGACGGGTCCCAGCACCCCTGTAACTCCTTGCAGACTCAGTCTTGGTGACTCCTTTCCCCCTCGACGCCCCGCTGCACCCCCCAGTGGCCTGGCTAAGCTGGTCCTGGAGAGGGGCATCTCTGCACAAGTCTCCACTGACACCCCCCCTTTATCCCCAAAACCCACTCCCCGGCAGCCCCTTTTCCGGCTCCTCCCTAGCACACCCCCGAACTCTCCTTCCCACTCACCTTGCCCTTCCCCGGTGCCAATGGAGTCTCGGCAGCATCAGGCTGACAATTTCTTAGCCTCGAGGCCGGCAGAGCTTTTCCTGCAGGATGTGTACGGGTTAAATTTGGGTCGTGCACCACATCCCGATCTACCAAGCTCTTCCCAGGAAAACCCAGGCTTTGCCCCCTCCCCTAAATCAGGCAGAGCCAAGCCTGACCAGATCAACGTTAGCCTGGTGGAGAGGCTGCGGCGGCTGGGATTCACCAAGGTCCTCCAGGGTGCAGAGTCTGACACCTCAGTGCCGCGCCAGGATTCAGCGACTTTTGTGTCAGCAGGTGGAGGAAGCCTATTGGACGGCCTGAGGCGCAACCAGAGCCTCCCAGCCATGATTGGCGCCCGAGCAGGGAAGTCATCCAGTAACCCAACGCCTCCTCCTCATCCCACCTCCCTGGCCCTCCCCCCACCACCCTGGGGAAACCTCAAAGAGCGGCGCCGGCATCTTGCCTCTGTCTCCCATTTCCCATCAAGCTCAACCAAACGCTAAGAAGACGTGCTGGATGGACCAGAAGGGCACACACTCCAGAACATAACCCCTCCTCTCCACTCCTATCTTCTTCAGCCTCCCCTCGTCTCTCCTCTTTTCTGCCTTTGGAGAGAGGAGTTGGGTCATCCTGCGGCCAGAACTGTCCCTCCTTTTTCAGACGTCATTTTAAAGCACAATTTAACTAAGCTGTTTTTAGCGATACCGCAGTGTCTGTGTGTGTAGATGTTTGCCATAATGCGAGGTATCGAAGCCTTCGCTCGCCTCTGAGTGGGTCATTCAGCCCCAGGTACCTTCTTAGTCGTATATGAATCCTAATTAGGTTATGTAGATATTTCTGGGGCTCTGGATGTTCAGGTACAAGTAGGAAATATGAGGCAGGGACAACTTGTAAGTGGACGAAGGTTTGTGGATGTGAATAGGAAAGAACAAGAGTTAAGATAAAGATATGAAAGGAAGGAGAGTGCATGGAAAGCTGCATGTTTACTCATGCCAGTTAAAGAAAGTAATTAAAGGCAAAGAGAGAAAGGCTGAGCATCCAGAGTCTTATTCAAGGGCTTGTTGTGTAGTGGGTTATAAAAGCTTTAGTCTGTAATAAAACAGCAAACAACATCATCTGCAAATAAAATTTCTACAGTTGTAAAGGAAGGGATTCAACACACTTGACAGCATGCTGCCGGGCTAATCTTGTAGTCAGACCGTGCTTTTAACATGCCAGTATTGATATTATTATGATTTTTCAGTCGGCCATCGTTGCACGGATGTCTGATGACCGTCCATGTGCCGTGCCCCTTTTTCCCGCCTTGCAAGCGTCTCCATGACATGTCAAAAGTGACCTTGCCTACAGGTCCCAGCATGCACCTGTCAGCAGATGGGTGGGGCCAGGCTTAAGGTGAGGTCAGAACCATATCAGATGCCCAGGCCATAAGACAGGTCTGCCTTTTCCTTCAGGTCCTCGTGTGTTTTGTGTGTGTGTGTATTTTTTAATGGTCTGAGGCCTTAAGTAGAAGCCAGCACTGTTATGAGTTGTGTTCCGGTTAAGCCATGTTTCTATGTATATTAGTTGCACTCTGTGGGATGTGGAGGTTGAGTTTGTGTTCAGTTGCGGATCACTGCTTGGTTAAAATATTTCACAACAGACATTGGCCTTTAATGATAAAAAAATTAATTAAAAAAATCAGACAGACACATATTTTATTGTTTTAACTGTCAACTATTGTTTATCTCAGGCCTGTGGAGCGTTCAGGTTCAATCTTCTACGAGGGAAAAACCACTGACCCGTTATTTTAATTGTGTATCACATACAGACTTCTTACATGTGGATCCTTTCTGTTTAAAATGTGTCTGTGGTTCCCACATTGGCCAGCAGGGGGGAGTATTCCTGTAGAAAAGCGTAAGAAAGTTCCACCTGCATACTACATTCTATGTTTAGATACAAGCTGTCACTAACATTCATCAATCCAGCCGGCCCCTCCCACCACGCTACTGCACTTTTCCTTTTTAACGTAACCTTTGTTTTACTGACACTATTTGAAGTATATGGATTCTAACATATTAATGAGAACATTAAGTGTGTGCCTGTTGTGACCACGTCCGCAAACATTTTCAGCATAGTAACTTATGTAGCAGTATATATATTTTTTGCTTTCCACAAGTAGAAGGGAATCCAAATCCAGCTTAAAGTTTTATTTTGAAAAAAATGGAATTCTCCGGCTGTCACATGTGATGCATTTTGTGCTAATTAGCTATAACATATTTAACAAAGGAGAAAAAGCTTCAGTTTCTTGTTTTTTTATGTCTGTAGGATTAAGACGAGAGGAAAGAAGGCACATTGTGACTGTTCTTTAGATTTGTTGTACTTATTAAATCCAGTTTTTAGTAAAGCAGGAGGTTCAGGTCAGTGTCCTCTGCCTAAAATATAAGCTGTCCTGGGATATCTTCATGCCTCCCCTCTGTAAACTACTCATGGCTGTTATTCAGTTGCCTCTTTTTTTTAAATAAAGTGATGGAAAACAAAGCTACTGACTCACAGACTACTTTGTTTTTACTCATAATTTATGGAAGAATTTGTGTGGATTTGGAGACCTGAAAATCAGTTACAGATTGTGACACACCAACACACAAAAAAGATCCAAACCTAATTTTTATTTCATGACTGGAAACAGGATAGAACCTTTGTTCTCAAATTTTAAAAAGTAATTCCTGCCTGCTTATAGGTAGAGAGAGACACACTATGGAGCAATTATTTGGTGTTGAACAATAATTTTCAGGCTTTTTTACGAATATATGAAAATTTAATACACAAAACATAAAAAGTCTATTAACAAGACGGCAAATCTTTGAGGATACACTCAGCACAAAGCTGAGGCGGATGGAAATGTTGTTAGTTTTGCAGGTATTCGATCATGAACAACTGGTAACTCCAAAAACTGCAGTTCCTCAAATGGGCCGGCTCCAGAAGTGAGTCAGTCCCAATAGGGTCCCATTTTAAAATGCCAAGCCTGGTGCAAAAACGTTTTGCTCTCTGTAGCTAATTTGCTCGATCATGACCACTGCAAGGCCGTAAATGTTAATGTAACTCACTCATTTGAATAAGATTAAGTCTTAAAGTTGTGCTTATTTATCTCTCACTAAGTGCATTCATCAAATATGAGAAAAGAGATCAGGTCCGACCACGCTTTCAGTCATTGTCTCTAATGAGTTGAATCAGCATGAACACTTTCATGCTGCTGTCATGACATAATTGTAGTCAGCATATTCCATCCTGTCCACTTACAAGGGACAGATCTTGATGCTGTCAGAGCTGGAGCTGAACTGGCCGAGGGCAAAGTCCATACCCACCCCAACTCCACTGCCCACCCCGAAGGCGGCGTAGAGCGGCTGGGTGAAGTTAGCGCGAAAGGTGTGAAGGTGTGTCATGCTTTCTGCCACGCTGTAGAATGACAGCGTCCCCACGGACAGGTCCACGAAGACTCCGAGGCGGGGGGAGTAGGTGACAGGTATGTCCCTCTTCTCATTGTCGTGCATGGCTGCGCAGCAGGTGTCCGACAGCTCCAGGGTCCAGGACTGGGCGTTGTATCCGAGTCCTGACCTGGCGTCTGAGCCTTTCCTGTTTAAGGCCCCATAGGCCACGCCCATAGAGGAGCCCCGGCCTCTCCACTCCGCCTCCCAGTAACAGCGCTGGGCGCACAGCGGCATTTGGCAGATCACTTGGGTCCAGCCGTCGAAGCGCTGGGGGGTGTCGGGGTAGGGCTGCGCTGCCCCCTGCAGGGTGGCTTTAGTGTTGCCCTCGGAAAGGATGAGCCGTCTGTGGGCCGTGTTGGGGTCAAGGGTCAGGGCGACACAGTCTAAAAAAACAGTTAAACAGACCATTTTTCAAATGATTTTGAAAATTAAGGCTACTTAATGAGCATGAAAGGGATAGCTCACCCAAAAACTTTCATCTTTGGGTGAGCTATCCTTTAAAGTCATTGTTGACCTTGAAAGTGATTGTTTGTCCAAAAACAACAACAACAACAACAAAAAAAAACAACTCAAGTCCACTTACAAGCTATTGATGCTAGCTTAGCTGCTTGTATGATTGGTCAGTGTTTGCAAGTTGACGATAACCATGCCCTACTGGAAAAAGCTGCTAATTGGACCACAAGTCGGAGTTGATTTTGTCAAAAAATCTTGACCTGAGAGTGGAGTTTAAACTCGTTCTGTATGGAAGGTAAAAATCCCTCATTACACAGGAAATGATCTGTTTCATTTTGCAGTTTCTTTGGAATAAAAAATGAGAGCAATAAGCACTGTAGCAGGCAGATTTTATTAATCCCTGCAGCGGACGTGGTGTCAGACGAATCACTAATATCTAAAATGTAATACTGTGGTGAAACATGAGACTCACACTGTAGGAACTCCTCTCTGGTCCTCGGCTCGGGCGCCTGGATGCTGTCAAGGTTGATTTCTCTCACTGGAAAACAAACAAAATATCAGTTCATGCGCATGTTGTAAATAGCAAGAATGCATAAATGTGTTTATTTTTAACTGTACATAACTTATACATGCATATTATTTTTGGATTTATGATTTATTTGCTTTTAACACTCACATGCAGGGAAAGCAGGGACCTGATTCATGCTGTTGGGAGTGGGCGTGTCCAAGAAGAGATCAGGGTTAACTGTCCAATGAGAAAACAATGTCAGACACATGTACACGTTTGCTAAGAATATAAACTTGACATGTATAAAGGCAGCCATCTTACTCTCTGTTGGTGTTTCAGGCAGAGCAGCCAGTGCCCCTGTTGAGTGCACACAAGTCACACACTTAGTTTGAAACATAATCAACAAAATAAATAATTTAATGATGTGGATTTATTGTTTAAACTGATCTGAATTTCCTCATGTAAATGCATCCAAAGGAAGTTTAACATTGGGATTAGAGAGGAGAGTTTGGGGGTGGAGTCAGGCCTCACATGGGTTTCCTCCAGCAGATGTTGTGTTACTGATCGGGGTGGCCGGGTTGGTGCCGCGCCGATGGGAACGGAAGAGGCTGCTGATCGAGCCCAGCCGACTGAAACCTGACAGAAGCAAGAGGAGAAGACGTAAGAGAGAGAGGGAGAGCAAAAGGTGTTGATCACCAAAGCTGCACTGGACAAGTTTGGCCAGCTGGTGGCAGCAAATAGCAACAATTCAAAGGCTGGTATTGTACCTCCTGTTGATGCAGGTGCAGGTGCAGGTGCAGGTGCGGGTGCGGGTGCAGGGGCAGGTGCGGGAGGTGTGGTGGCTGGGATTGGAGTGGGACTCGGAGGCGGGGCTGCAGCAGGGACGACCTGTGTGTGACTGGAGCGACTCCAGAGAGACTGAGACTCTCTGCGGCTGGGCGTGGGGCTGGGGTTGCTCTCCCTTACTGTTTGGATAATATGTGAGATGTTAGATCGAGGTTGGGGCGATCAGTGTCAGATGATTTCAACTTAGCAAACAAATGTATAACTTACTTATTAAAACCAAGCTGAAAAGCTTATTCAGTCACATTATACTGATTAAATCAAGTCAAATTATTCATATGGAAGTGCAGTTAAGTATTGATAAATGGTTTCTTTAGGTAGAAGCATGTCTCTCAATTAGACATCACTAAAGCATCCACACAGAGACATTAGAGACATAATACACCAGTGATAAATAAAAATAAAGCAAAGGCAAATCATGAGTAAGCCTGAAACTGATATTTCAAAAATGCTCCACAGACCTTCAGTGTTGTTTCTATAAAGTTAAAAGAGAAATCCTGACTTTCATCTGTAACATGGGTCAAGCTCAAAAATACTGAGTCCTACAGTTCCCATAATGCACCTGAGTAGTGTCTCTAATAGGGCTGGGTATCGGCAGGGACTCCACGATACGATACGCATCACAATACATGTGTCATGATACCGTGCAGTACATTGTGAATATAAATATCACAATACACTGCCGTATCGAATTTTTTAGCACAGCTCTAGTCTTTAGCAAGACCCGATCTGTGCCTGGTTAACAAAAAAAAAAACAAAAGAAAGAAAGAAAACATGCAATTACAACATCATATGATGCAAATGCGTCCAAAAAGACTAAAAATAAAAGCTTGCAACATGAAAGTAGAGGGGGAGGAATTGAGTAATGGATTGAAATTTAAAATATTTTTTGCAGGAAGTAGCAGCCAAGTTACTATCAGGAAATCATAGTTTTTAAATCAGAGCCAGTTTCTGCTGCCAGGACAAGCAAATAACTCTACCTGTCTCTCTTTCCTCTCTTCTCTGTCTGTCCCGAACTCTGGGCGAGCTCGTGTTTCCTCTGTCTGCAACAAGGAAGAAGCACAATTTAAAACATGCATACATACATGTTCTCTGCTCCATCGATGGCAGTGACTAACGCTGCATGTTTGAGGTTAATTTAGGGGTTTTTCAGCAGCACACACACAGGTCTCACCTCGCGGCGTGTCTCTGCTCCGCACGTCTTGACTTTTGAGTCCAATACCTGAATAATAAAATACCAATATCCTGTTTTACAAGCCTTGAATGTTGATTAATGTTTGATGTTGTTACTTATATTGTCATGAATCTAAATGTAAACAGTACCGATTCCTCTTCTGTCTGTGCTCCGCGCTCCTACTGAGATACTGGGTATGGAAGCTGTGACACATAAAATAAACTATGAATATTTGACACCAGGGTTCAAAGAGGATAATAAAATGAAAAGAAGCAGAAAATACAGATATAAAAACAGAGGACCAACCTGGCGGACGGCTGTTTGTGTTGCGAGAACCAAGTCCAGAAAACACTGTTTGAAAAAAAGGGAAATTAAAACATTTGCTCATTGGGTCATGATTTTCAGGTTTGGAAAGTCGTGTAGTATTTTGTGATTAGAAAACAAACTCACACTTAAAAATCCCTACTTTCTGCAGTCCACTCCGGTTGGCTGGTGGAGATAAGAGGAAGTCATTGTCAAGCAAAAAAGTTTCAACACAGCTCTAACTTCTGTTACACTCATGTTGGACAGAAAATATTTGGCACTTACAGTCTCCCAAAGTGAACAGTGTCATGTCATTGACTGGAAGAGAACAGAAAAGATAATGAAGAAAGATAATAAAAAGAAAAGACGGACAGACAAATAAAACAAGACTCTGAGACAGACCTTGTTTGCTGATCTTGCCCAGCTCCTGGTTGCACAGGTCCTCCACTTTCTCCCTGAGGTCCAAGATGGCGTCTCGTACAGGCTCAAAGGAAGCTTCTGGATTGACCGCCACGGCAGGCAGGTCTCCTGACTCCAGGGGACTGCACATGGAGTCATATGTCTGAGGGGAAATATGGTCAGAATAGAGCTTTAGCTCCCTTTAAACTGAAGGTTTAAACCCCATACAGTGAAGGCTACCACATGAAAACAGCAAGGAAAACAAAACCCAAACTCACATGCAGGAAATGTTTCTAATTCTCCTTTAAAGGGACGAACCATTATTTTTCTCTTTTTGTTATTTTCCTCCCTCCTGAGTTCCACACAAGAAGATAGATCCCATTCCTTCGTCTGTGAGTGTAGCTAATTGGCTTAGCTCAAACACTGGTAGTCAATGGGAAGTGTTAGCCTGCCTCCACCTGAAGTCATCAGATAAACTTTCCAACAACTCTGAACAGTACTGTGTGCTTGTTGTGACTTGTTTATTTACCAAGTTACGCTGTTTTCAGGGTCACATTAGCACTTTATGTCATTTTGGAATCAAATACGAACAGGAAGTAAAATGCAGGGTGCAGGTACTACAGTAAACAGCAGAAGAAGAAATACATAAAGTGCTAATCTGAGCGTAAAAATAACATAATGTAGTAAATAAACAAGTCACAACAAGCACACAGGACCGTTTAGAGTTGTTGGAAAGTTTATCTGATGACTTTAGGTGGAG
>JAQFJA010000017.1:14018948-14037033 GCA_029874485.1 Naso brachycentron
CACTTTTTCAGTAAATAAAAAGCTTTTTTGTGGGGTTGTGGATAACGAAACATAAAACTTGCAGCAAATGTAGAAACAACTCTTTCATATGAGAAGAAACAGGTGAGAGTTGGGATGTTTGAGAACTTCTTTTAGTACAAATGGTTATTTTCATCTGACGGATTGCACAAAAAACGCAAAGTGAGTAAACCCCAGTTTGCGGTCTCATTATTTTCCCACAAACAACAGCCGTGCCAACAATTCAAAGCTTTCAGACAGCAGACATGAGGTTTGGGAGAACAGAGTCTCATGCTGTACAGTGTGAACTCATTTACAGATTTAGATTAGGCTGTTTTTGTGCCACAGTAACAAGAAGACACTGGCAAAAACAGCTTGAATAACAAGAACAGTGAGTGCTGCACGCACATTAAATAGGGGGATTTGCGACGTGTAAACCTGATTGTTTTCTGCATATTATATGTGTTTAGTAATAATATTTTGTATAAATTTTAGCTCATTATTTCCATGATGATTGCACACACACACACAGCATTATTTTTCCAGGGGCAGGAGCTCTCTTTGCTCCACCGCAACCCCATCCCAATCCCATCATGCCGTGGTTAGATGGTGTGTGTCATTTCTTAACACACCAGCTGTTTTGCCCTGGAAGCGCTTGAAGGATGGTGGGGGAAGGCTGGTCGGCAACGGTCATAATTACATAATCTAGGAGGTGGAGTGTTTGGGGGTGGGGGTCTCCTGTCGCGCTGCCGCGTTGCCATGGACACACGCTGAGCAGAGGAGGACCCGCTTGCAGCGCAGTAGCTGATGCATCTCTGATATACATGGAGAGAGCTGCGGTTGCACGGATATTGCAACAGATACTGAGAATTATGCAGGACTTGAGGAGTTCTATCATGTTTTAAAAGCCATTGTTGATAACGTGTGTGTGTGTGTGTGTGTGTGTGTGTGTGTGTGTGTGTGTGTGTGTGTGTGTGTGTGTAAGAGGGTTTAGGAGCATTGAAAACATGAGGAGGGATTTCCGTGATGCTTCCTGGAGGTGCTGGAGTCCAGCAACTGTGTGTGAAAGGAGAAGTAGGGATGCTTGGACACTGGCTTGCAGGGGGACAACATGCTCTCTGTAGTCATGTGTAAACCACACAAGGATAGACTTTTATCAGTGTGAGGCTGATTAACCTCTTTAAAAAGATGCTGGATAACCTCAAACATATCCATCTAACAGGCTGAAAGCAATGCTGGTTTTCTCAGTTCCTCAAAAGTTGCCATTTTTGGAGCCGTAACCAAATGCACAAAAAAAGGAGCAGCATTGAAAACCACTTTAATAATAATGCTACTATAACACAACAGATCAATAAACAGAAAAATGATGAAAGGGAGTAAAGAACACTCAGGCTATCATGTGAATAAATTGATTTTAGAGCCAGTTTTCAATAGATTTCTGCTTGATTTGTGCTCACTTATGTTCAACTCAAACAGTGACAGGCTTAAGTGAACTGATGTCCACACCTTGCATTACGTTCTGACCCAGCTGCTGTCCGTGGAGTCGCCGCTGGCTCTCACTCATCTCCCCCTGACCGTCTAATCTCGCCTGCAGAGGCTGTAATCTCATCTGGAGCCGTGGCTGACTAAATGTGGGGAACGCTGGCCACGCAGTTATCTAGCAGCTAGCGCTTCTGTCTGGAACATCCCGGCCTACTTTAGCCCCCCTCCTCCCCGTGCCATGACACACACACACACACACACACACACACACAGCCTGGAAACTCTGACACAAGAGCCTGCAGTGTTACGTGTGCATGTTTGTTCTCTATATATCAAGTAACATGGCATTTCTGGATTTCCTGCCTCGGCTATTTGCACTGCTTTGTTATGTTTGCGAGATCCCAGCTTCAATGCAGATCCGACGCGGATGTAAATAAAGTATTTAACAGCTTGTGCGTATGTGAGTGTGCTGGGATGCGGCGATAATGTATTGGACAATCAGGCTGATGGGTGAAACCAGGTGTCACCTTTACGAGTAATTCCACAAATGCCGGAACAAAATGTGACACGTTGAAAATCAAAATAGAGCCACATGGGCGCCACAGAGTCCTGATGCGAGCCAAAACTCCAGCAGTGGAAAAAGTGGTATCAATGCCGCCTTTATGCATGTGTGTAAGTGTGCTGCTCCCTGTGTGTGAGCAGCAGAGAGCCAAAAGAAACAACAAATAACTGTTTTCATTATTGATTAATGTGCCAGTTTTTGTCTTTAAAATGTTAAAAAACACTAAAAATAAGATTATTAGATTTTTTTCAGTGTTAAATAAAGAAGCATCTACTTGGGATGCCTTATCTTCACACATTTTTAGGAGTACATAGGTAAAATATAAATATATTTTTGACCAAAAAAGCACAGCTTGGATATAAGAATTCAAACTGGTGTGACAGAACTCAGAGGCTTTTTTATTATTTCTATCCCACGATGCATTTCATGAGCCCCTGACATTTATCTATCCTGTGACCAGCATGAGGTGTATGAATCACTGCCATGAGACAAAACATGCTGTAACTGGACAATATTTGGCCTTATGAAAAAAGTTACATAAACGCTGTGGTGTTAAACTAATCATTTAACTGTTTTATCTCTTCTCAGGATGCGCGAGGGATTTCTCTCAGAGATTCTCTTCCCTCTGTGTGTTTACACCTACCTTGGAGTAACAGTCGTATCTACTGAGCATGCTCAGAGCGAGTTAGGGATGCATGGCTGTGCAGCTAGACCCCTTTCGCTCACTGCACCCTCCAACATAACAGCAAACACACACATCCCAGGAAATGTAAGTAACAACGATGTGCGTAATGCACTCAGGGTGCATGTGCATCTACCCAAAACATCATGTCTGTGATGACATCACCCACAGTCTTACTGACTGAATGACGTTAGGAGGAAGCAGGATTTGAGTAGATGGACACGAATGCTTCTAATCCGGCCGATGAATTACACACACACACACACACACACACACACACACTCAGAGCTGATGGTCATACTCTCTGCAGCCCGAGGGTGCGGCAGATGGTGGGCTGTCATTAGCGGAGGGATAGTGAGTAGGTAGGGATGTGTGTGTGCATTAGAGAGGCACATATAGGGGTATGTATATGTTTACATGCTAGTGTGAGCATGTGAAGGGGAATCAGTGTAATGAGAGTGTTTGTATGTGTGTTAAGATAGGGCAAAGTGGCAGGTGTTTTCACCCCCTTTCCCCTCCTTAACTAGACCCCCCCCACACACACACACGCGCACACAATCACACTCACACACTTGCCCTCTGGAGAGTGGCCATCTGCCACTAGCACTCAGGAGGGACTCGGGGTGTCACACAAGGGCTCCTTCTGTCTTGACGCCCCTCCTTCTGTCCTTTATCTTCCACCTACTCTGATGCCTGATGATGGAGTCTGGAATCGCAGCGAGGAAGCAGGAGTTGGTTGTCGACGTCAGATAAAGGCATTAGTCAGACGAGGAGGTGAAAACAGAGACGGCTGACTTGGCTAATCTTGGTCTGGTACAGAACATCCACCTGGCTGAGCTGCGGCTAGCCAGGGACGCGAGAGGAGGCGAGCGGCTTGGGTTGGGGCAGAGGTAAACACCACCTCCTCCACCACCTGGCCCGCTGACAAAACAGGATGTAAACAAACACCTGACCCTTATAGCACGCTTTAGGACATTAGGTGGAGCAGCGTAAAAATGTATCCAGGTGTCACAAGTGTATGAAGGAGTGCCATCACGTTTCTCAGCGAGGGGGCTGTCACATGGGCTCAGGGGGCAGAGCTATGGCGTTCAACCAGAAGTTATGCTGACCAAAGAGTCCGCAGGTTTCCTACATTTCACTAAGAGGGTAAACTGAACTAATCTGCAGGGTAAGACACAGAGGGGCTTAGCTGGAATGAAAACCTGCAGACTTTTGGGTCAGGATGGCACATGGTCCAGGGGCCCAGCATGACGTCCTGATAAACACAAAATCAAAGCCCTCCGCCTGTTGGGCCTGGCGCCAAACCCCCCCGTAGCAAACTTTGACCCCCTTCACCCCGCTTCACCACACAGCAGTTGGACTGACTGTTCAGTAAACAAGCCATCAGGTCTGCCATCCTGGGCCCTGTGCTCCCAGAATGCACCTTGGTTGAAGGAGGCCTCGGCAATCAGTTTGTTTGTTGCTTTAAAAAACTCAAGCCCCTCCCCTCCTGTTTTCACTGAGCACACAGGGCCGCGCTCCATCTCCCCCTCTCTGCTTGTCTTACTTCTGCTAAGTGAACAGCCTAATGAGGCAGAAGGGCAGTGGCGTGCACGTGCCATCCTGCCCCATTATGCACACATTCATCGCTCTCCCACAAACAGTCAGGCAAGCAGCACTGGAAAACAAAACAGGCCCCTCTCTCTCTCTCTCTCTCTCTCTCTCTGCACATCTCTGCCAAGTGTTCACGGATGCAGTCTACGCCACTGGAAAAAAAGAAAATATCTCTGAGAGGAAAAAAAAACACCCCCAACTGTCCCGCATGCGTACGTGCTAGAGTCCACATGTATGTACTTGAGTCGTTTCTCCCTCCCTCTCCCCAGTCGCATGCATTCAGCAAGCTTTATTAGCACCATAAAAATATTCTGTACCAAAAACATGAGTACAGAACACGTGCACACCAACACACCTCGGCATGAAAACAAACACGTTCATAGTCATTTAGCTGCAAATCAAATTGCTGAAAGGATGCAGCACACCAGCATTAACTCAGTTTACCGCCTGTTTAACTGAAAAACAGCCATTTGACTTCGGTCACGTTCTTTTCACTGTCAAGACATCACACTGTAAATCTAAAGAATGCATACATTAAGCGTCCTCTGGGAAAAAAACATTGATTTTCCATCCTGCTGTTGCTGTTTGGTGTTGGTATGTTCCTTTGTATTTACCAGAGTGTCACTGACAAAACAAATTCACAGCCTCTCTCTGTTCTGACTGTTAAAAATGAAACATAATATAACCTCTCGGTCCACACACAGGGGCCTTGTGGTGAAATAAAAAGCCACTTTCTATTCAAATGGCACGGAGCCGGGACAAAAACAGGCGCCTCTCACAGCAACTTTTCAAACCCGCTCTGCCAGGAATGCAGACCGTGACATCCAGTTACCTGATGGCCGCATAGCAACTCGCCCACTTTGTTGTTTTCTCTCGCTGCCTACAAGGACACACACACAAACACATATCCACTTGTGCTGGGCCTCACATGTCAGCATACAACCCCCTCCCACCCCTTCTATGAACGCATGTGAGTTCACTGTGTCCAATAAACGGCGTGGGGACCAAAAGTCAAACTTGGTTTTTCTGTCAACATCCGGGTGTCCCTGAGTTGTTTACGCCGTCTGCTGTCCCACGCAGTGGCATAAATTTGTTCACTGTGATATTCTGGGACACTATTGATCACAAGATAGGTGGGAGTAAAGGGTCTATGGAGGTCACATTGATGTGCAACACATCCTAAAGCCTACCCAACTGAAAAACAACAGCCGGAAATGCCTGCGGCTCAGAGTGACATTACAACTCACAGGGAGCCTTTGCTGATCAGCTTTGTGGCATTCCTTTGGCTTCACTAACAGAATTAATTCTAATAACAAGCCAAAGTCAACCAGTTTCTAAACTTGATAAGAGACTCTTTAATTTCTCTGACTCCAAGCGATGCTGTGTCTGATGAATCTCTAGTCTCTCATTTCTGTTTTCTGTCCAAAGTGCTCCCATTCATAACAAGCGTTGGTGGAATCCCAAAATCTGCTCGGGTATTTTTAGTATGTGCAGCCCACAACAGTAGCAGCGAGGCAGCAGCGTCCTGCTCACTCATGGTGCTTGTTTACTTCAGAGCTCTCAGCCTGGTCACGTTTCATAGCAGCCGTGTGCTGCGTTCACGTGTCGTAGGAAATGTTGGGATTACAGAGTGGGAATGATTAAAAAACAGTTAAAGGTTGACTGACTGCAGCGAACGTCAAAGGCCACTTCTCTTCATTTTTCATTTTGACAATCAAACTAGCGCTCTCTTGTTTATTTGCAAATGATGCCATAAAAACACCACTCATGTGAACACTCGAAAACGGGAGCTTAAGCGGAGGACCTGAAGGCATCAGCACCACCTACTTACGTGCTTTGAAATCCACAGAGGCTGTTTGAATTCAAATGGAGAGGAAATGCAAGTTTGTTTTTTTCCTCTTTCGACTGCACAGAAAAGCTCTCTTTGATGCAGTGAAGCTAAACTGTGTTACTTGTTTGTTTTCAACTAAAAGGAGCGACTTTTCACAGTCCTTTATCACTGGACTCCCTCCTTCAAAACAAAACAAAACAAAAACTGCAGGACTTGAAGCTGAAAGTTAGGATTCATTATTTAACAGTAACACATCTGACATCAGGCTCACTCACCTTTGGCAGTGGTTGCAGTCTCCTTGAATCCCAAACAGACATATGGTGTGCTGTGTAATCCATTGATACCCCCTTTGCAGCTGCTGGTGGGTTTGAAGCCAGCCAGGTCCTCACATTTCTCAACATCCCTGTTGTCCAGCAGGTTCAAGGCAATGTAGTTCAGTCCGTTCGGGTAGCCCGCCGAGCTCTGCCGGTTCACAGGGCTGCCGTACTCCTCGTCTGAGCCCTCGCTGCTCCGGGATGAGATGTTCTCCACTGAGCTGTGCCTCTTCACCCTGTCGCCACGGGCGAAGGAGGTGAAGACCGGTGTCACCGTTGCAGTCGAGGAGAAGGTCTCAGAGCTGTGGCGCCGGCGTCCCTGCGGATTGGCTCGAATCACCTTGGCGGAGCAGTCGGGGTCCAGTGTGGAGGAAGAAGTGGCCCCAAGCAGGAAGACCCCAATGCTCTCTGGGACTTCCTGGTCTTCCAAAGAGAGTCTCCTCTCCCTGCTGATCTGGCTGCTGGAGAGCAACATTCAAAATATGAGATGTTTAATTAGCAAGTAGCTTTTATTTTTATACCGATGATAAAAAAGACAGAGGATAAATATTTATATGATGTTGATTCACGGCCTCTTTAAAGCCTTAAAATCTGCCTGTGACCCTCCTTCTGATCTGTAGATTTATTCTGAAGGAAATCAACCAGGGAAAATGACTCATATCTGGATTCAGGTGAAAGTGTTCATGTTGATTATCAGAAACCTTAAATTATTCAGAGAGTAAAAATGAAGTAATTACCATGTATGTTGTTGTTATAATTGCCACACAGCCAGACTACTGCATTAATGATGACAGATGGTAAATATTACTGCCTCCAAACACACAAACACTTACCTTGTTGTGTTCTGGGGAACAAACTGTGGAGGTGAGCTCGTCAAGCCAAACGTCATCTCAGTGTAGTCATTTTTCACCTCATCACTGAGGCCCTGCGACCTTTTCTCACCATCCAGATGGTACACTCCATCCTCCTCTGAGCAGGGACACATTGATAACTCTGGAAGAGTGTCCAAGCGCTCAGCAGGAGTGTTAGCCTCCTTGGATGAGTGTGAGCCCAGCTCCAGGTTCATATAGTCTGTCAGAGAGGACCTCCCCGGGCCCCCACAGCTGGAACCCAGAGATGAGGACTGGCTCTCTGTGGATACCGTGGAGGGCGGGGAAAATCTGGTGCCATTAAAGTCAATGTTAATGTACTCCCCAGGGCTCCGGGGCTCTCCTGGCAGGGGGTGCTCATTCATGCTGGGCAGGGTCCTCAGGGTGTCTAGGGACAGCCTGTTAGGTCTGCCCAGCCTCCCTCTGAAGGGTAGGGTCTCTGCTCGGCCGTGTCTGACCGGGGAGGGTACGGAGGGGCTCAGCGGTGATGTCTGCGCTGCACTGGGCTGCATCACTGAATAATAGTCTGACTCACCCAACCTCTGCCTCAAACTCTGCGGGCTCATCAACACATACTGGTTGGTCTCCTCGTTCTTGGCAGCCTGAAGTTTAGCAGGGAGCGTGAGGGAGCCTGCCTGGTAAGCTGACCTCACTGATGCTGGTTCTGCCAGCAGGCCCAAGTAGTAATCAGGGGGGGTCTGGAGTGGAGGGGGGTTCCCGGGTGACATATTCATGTATTCACCGTGCCTGTCTGGGCTCTCCATGGAGGATTTGGAGCCACAAAACATTCTCATGTAGCCGTTGTCCTCCAGAGAGCTGCTGCAGGGGGAGTTGGTCTTGTAGCCGCCATTGGCAGCTGCCTGAGGATGTACCCTAGGGTTCACAATCTGCTTCGGCGCTGATACACACATGGGGCTCATGGGTACATAGTTGTCTACCTTGCCAGGCTGTGATGCTACACCTGGTGTCATTGGCATATAGCCATCATCTGCAAGGTTACTACTGGAGCTCCTGGATGAACCGATTTCAATGTCTCCATAATCCTCGGGGTAGGACACTTTGGGCGAGGCCGAGTGAGAGCTCTGTCCATGGGTCATCCTCATGAGTGTGTACTCATCCAGGGAGGCTGAGGACAGCGGCGCCACCACCCTCTGTTGGCGTGGTGTGGTGAGGGAGTGCGTCCTCTTCCTGTAAGCCAGACCCTCGCCACAAGTCCCAGACCTGCCGCCATTCGCCCCCTCCATTATCATGTAGCCACAAGGGTCGCTGATGTCCCGCGATGGAGGTGTGCTGGACAGAGAGTCAGGGGTGTCGCTGCGGGTCATGGGGAGGAATTTGAGGTCACCCGGGCTGGAGCTGTAATCGTCACACAGCATGAAGCCAGTGTCGCTTAGGGAGCCAGAGATGGAGGCGCTGCAGCTGAAGGGCCGCCTGGCTTTCACAGGAGTGCAGATACTCGCCCCCCCTCTGGGAGACATGCTGATGGGGCTGGAGGCAGCAGGAGGGGAGTTGGACACCGGCATTGACCGGCTGTGATGCAGGTTGGAGGAGGACTCAAGCATTTTGCAGGTGCGCCCACTACTGAGTGTATGAGACCTACTGAGGTGATTCCCAGAGTTTGGACTAGTGGGACTGCCGTTCACAGATATGGACATGGACACAGGCCGTGTCACGCTTCCGTCCCCCTCGCTGGCTGTTCTTATCCGACAGGACGTGAACTTTCTCCCCGGGGACGTGGCTGCGATGCTATCTGTTCTGGATCTCCTCACCAGGCCTGTCTGACTGGGGGGGAGGTTGTTGAGGTTGCGTCTTGTGGGCACAGAGATGGGGTTAGTGCTGGCAGACTGGCTTTTGCTCCGCGGCCTGAACTCAGACAGCTCCTTCATGGCCTTCATGGCCTCCAGGATGGTCTCATGGATGTTCTGAGCCACCACCGAGTCCTCTGCCTGCATCCAGAACTCCCCAGGCCCGGTGACCGCTGACCGGCCCACCTCTATGAAGAAGAAGCTGTCTGAGTGGCCGCATCTCCGGATGTTCATGAGCTGTAAACTGACAGCAGCTGTTTCTGAGTTCAGTTTGACAAAGCTGATGGTCCGGCTGGACAAACACAGCCTGTACACTCCGGTGAGGTTCTTGATCTGACCCAAACCTTTGGATTTCAAGTTGACCTGCCATACCTCCTTGTAGACAGCTGTTGCAGGAGCAATCAGTCCGTAGCTGGCCTCCTCAAAGCCCACTAGAGAGGAGGTGGAAGCGGGGCTGTCGTACACTTTCCCCTCAGCTATGAGATCAGTCAGAACCGTGTACCAGCTCTCCTGCTCCTGCTCGTTGTCTGCAGCCACTGCAAAGTACTCGTCCTTGGTGTAGAGGGCGATGAGGTGCTTGTGTTTGGCGTCGGCCCGTTTGTTTACGCACAGACACGAGTCCAAAGTTATGACCCGTTTCGCAGCGGACTTGTTCCTCCATTTCTTCTCGCTTTCATAATACTCCAGCCGGGCAGGGCAGCGCTCGGTCGGCTCCCGCAGCACGAAGAAGCGCCTGTGTCCGTGTTTCTGCTTCCGCAGGTATCCGCACTTCTTCACACCGTTCGTCCCATTGGATAACAGGTGTCCTCCCGTCGCCGGAGGACTTGCCATTTCTCTGCGCTTCTCTTTTCAAGTTCCAGATGAGCAAAGTCTTTGAAATAAAAACTCGCAGCGAAATTAAATTAAAAACAAACCCGTTTTTTAAACTAATCCATGGCGGACGCCGGTATGTGTGTCCGCAGTCCGCCGCGATAGAAGCAACAGCGCAGCCGGACCAGAGACTGATCCGATCCTGGAGAAAAACAACATGTGACGCTGCTGCTCTAAAAACAGAATAAAACACAGAGTCAGAGGGGGGCGGGGCGTCCTGCAGGGGCCGTGCCTGTCCATCACGCGGCTCCGACGCTGCCTATTGGCCTATTCAATGATTCAAGGCAGGCAAACCCCGCCCCCTTCTTTCCAAACAGCTCTCTCATGTCGAAACCGAAATTATCACGAGCCCATTGAATAACACGAGAGCCTGTAAAGTCCTCTGTGGAATGAAAGTGTGAGGCATAAACAAACACACTCAAGACTCATCTCATGTGTCTGCTAACCGCTGTAGCCATTTTTTATTGAAATAATCTATTTTTAATGCATCTAATCTATTTTTGTTTACAGTGTGATTGGCAGGCCAATTGAGCCCTTTTGGATTAATGAGGATTTAAAACGAGCGGCATAATGCTGCATTGTAACCATTCATTTCCCAGGCAGAAATACTGTAAACAACCCTGATGCCCCACTTGTTACATAAGGAGTGTTGTGGCCTATTTTTAAACCTGTGGGTATTCCTCTCCAATGAGAAGCAATTCCTATTTCAGCACCTCATCATTTACTCTCCCACCCAACACCCAGCAGTGTCCACATTTGCTTATAATTAAGGTTATTATCTTCTGAAAATGCATCTTTTGCCTCACAGAAGACAGCTGAGGGGAGACATGTGCTGTGTGTGAGTCGGTGCTCCGTTATGCTTATACTGCACTCTGCTGCATATTTACAAAATGTTCATGTTGAATGAAAAACAGCCACCTCACAGAGGAGGGATGACTGAAGCAGATGCGTCAGAGGCTTCAGTGCAAGTTGCAGAAATGCTGCCATCATCTGGCTGCTCGGGGTCACCCTGCAGCCATCAGCACATATAGTTTTAAAAAACTTTCTTTCCTCAGTGTAATCCAATCAGAGACAAACAGAGCGGGCACCAGGCAGGGCTGATGTGACCGCTGCGGGCTGTGAAGCGCCTGTCAGGAGGAGGAGGCCTGCAGGCATCTGTTCATCAGATCATCTCGGTAATTATGCCAGTAATTCTCCGTGTGATCTCGGCGATCATTAGTCATGTCAGCCAGCAGACCCCTGCCCAAACACACACTTGGATTGTTTTTTATAATCTCCCAACAAGCAGATTACACCTCTGTCACCAAGGTGCCAGTGTGATGATGAAGGGAGGGTGTCATATCCTCCCCCTTTAACAAACACATTGATACTGCAGATTAAGGGTAATCCCTGCCTTCTCTAATCACTATTGTTCTCATTATTGTTATTGTTGATGCCGGTGTGTGCGTGTGCATGTGTTCATGTGATCCTTGTGACATTTGGCTGTTGCCTATTTTTCTGTTTTTGCACAAGTGTTAATTCGTTGGGGTTAAGCTCGGCCTCAGCATGTGTTTCCAGCATTAGCCGTCACCTTTAATCTGAGATATGAGCAAAAACATAAACACCTCCACCAGGATTTACTAACACATATTTGTCCGCCGATGTAAACAGCCTGGGGCAAAAACAGAGGAACAAAGAGATTATTGTTGACATCTCTCAGGCAAAGAGGCACAACAACTTGGTGCCGATGCTGAGGGAATATTGCTGAGTGAGAGCTGATTGTTGTTTTATGTGTTTTGCAGGAAGCTCATGGGATGTGGTGTGCTGATGCCTTCCCACAGGCTTTATTTCAACACTAATCTGGCTGTTTTGTTTTTGAATCCAAGGATCTTTTATATGTGCTCGTGTCCAGGTGTGCTCAACCCCCTCAAAGGAAGCATTGTTTTCACATTTGTTCAGCTTTTACTCTGAAAAATCAGAAAATATCTGTTCCCTTAACATGTGCAGATTTTTATATCAGGTAAGGATGCATTCAGGGCTCTTCTACTTTAGTGGGATATTTAGGCATTCTTTCCACCAAGGGTAAGTTTTCATCCCCACAAAGTCGCCACCTTATTCTACCCCAGTGTGAACACAGGACAGACGCTTGTGTTCCCAGAAAATCTCTCACTCAGCTGCCTTTCCAGATGATTCTCTGGAGCATCTCCAGTTTGAGCGTCAGCTCTCTGGCTTAAGGGAAGAATTCTGACAGCTTCGTTTTACAGCTCAGTGCACACTTATTTGCTTTTCTAGAGCTTCTTTGAACTGCATCCGACTGTCCTCCTCAGCACTTAGTGTTTTTCTTATATATGATCATTCTGTCCAACTAATGATTCTGATTCTGGTAATAACTAAAGTGACTTTTTCAAACTGCTTCTTCATTTGCTTTCATAAGTGACACAGACAAGCAGCTAAACCCGTATTTTAGAAGCTGGAATCTGGAAATACTTACATTTTTGCTAGAAAAATGACTTAAAATAGTTGGCACTTAACCCTCTACAGATCAGCTAATTGTTGCAGGTCTGTAGGAAAATAAATGTTACTGTAATCTCAGTGTAGTTGAGTACTGGTAATGAAAAACGGGAGAGGGGGATCAGATTCCTGGTGGAATCCAGCTTAGTGCTTCTCTTTGCCAGATCCTCGCACAACAAAGCTGCTTTTCACTGTGTCAACATACAGATCAGCACAGCAGAAGGTCAATGAGAAGGGTCAGCTGCAGGAGCCAAGCTTTTTAATGCCAGCTGCTCCGAAGCACAGAAAGCCTTTTCAAGCATCAAACGTTCCACACATGCAGCTTCCACATTTAACACCTCCATAACTGTGGCTCACGCGTGCGATTATGCCACAGGGCAAAATATGAATGAAAGGTCTCAAAGGTAAATACCGTCACGCATGCACGCACTCAAACTCACCGAACGAACAACACACAACAGAAGGCTGTCGCAGTTAACATGACAGCTGCAAAAGATGATTATATCTGTTTTTATTATTTTTTGATTAATCAATTAATCATTTAGACTATAAAATGTAAAGAAAAAATTAAAAATGCCTGTCTCAAGTGTCCAGAGATGTATGTATGAACCAAAGCATTATTTTGTTCCTTTGTTAGGTTTGGTTGCCAAATTTATGCAGAACAATATTTGTTGTTCACTCTGTACGTGTCATTATAATGTCAAAAGATCGTAGTTTGGATCTCTCAGTAACGTCTTGTACCCATTGGTACATCCGAGGTTACTATATGAAACCAGTAACATAAACGAAAGGCTCCACAGCAGATAATGTCTGTTTGACATGTTGTGATTATATTTGATTCAGCCAGGACAACACTGACCTCTAGTGCTGATGTGATGAACTGCAAACCTCCAACTGGCTCGCCTGACCTTTGTGCTTTGGCAAATGTTTGTGGCCCAGTTTTGTCAAATGGGGAGGGGGGGGTCTTTCAAAGATAGTTATAAATCCATGATTAGCATTTCATTTTTTTTTTGTCGTTAGCAAGACTTTTGTTATATTTTCATATTATTTCTAAATGATCATAGATATTTGATTGATATATGTGGCCAAAAACACCTGGGTGCTTTTTTTCATTTATTTAAATGGAGGGAAAGGAGCTGTCTCAGCTTTGAAGTGCAGAGTCCGTTTAAATTACGATACAAAACTCTGGAGAAATTGTTTTTTGAACGATTATCTCAGATGGCGGAGTAGAAAACAAGCCCTCCTCCCGTCTGTTACCGGGAGAGATGACAGTCAGCCATTTAAAACAAAGTTTTCACGTCAGTAAACAAACAAACAATAATGTAAAATACAATGTCGCTGCACCAACAGAAGCAAAGGAAAGTCTTCAGGACTACTGACTTTCTCTTGTTAGGACTGTTGACAGACACGCACGCAGAATGAATGTTCCGTCACTTCCGTTTTCCCTTTCTCTGTCAAGCCAGCTGAAAATACTCAGGCTGTCGGTTTCAAAATAAAACGTATGCCGCACAACATGTCCTCTTTTTCTCGAATAAAAGGGGAAAATGTTCGTGAATCATGGAGCAAACGATGAAAATTTAATAGAACAAATACATCGCCCTTTTAGACGCTTTTTGTACCCCCTCAGCCTGGCACATTTTGTCGGACTTATGTACCATATTTTATACTCGAACATCCGACACTTACTTCCGGTGCGTTAGCACGGCTAACTTGATGCTCTCAGGCACGGGACGTTAACGGCTGTTTGCGGTAGTCGAGTTTAGCTAAGAGCTCCAAAAGCACAAACGCAGAGATGGTGCCCGCTGTGGTTCTCTTTGTTTTGACGGTGTTCTCTGTCTGTGGAGAAGCTTCAGCAGACAGAAAACTTGTCTATGTGACTGTGGTGAGTAATTATAATGTGCTGCATTGCTACGGAAGCTGTGTTGGACTTTGCACCGAGTCTCGGCGGCTTCTCTGTGATGTAAACAGACGCTCACGGAACTACATTCAACATTTAGGAGAATTTGTTTTTTTGTGTGTTTATCCGTAAACTTGTGTAATTATCTGACCACATATGAAGTATGTAAGAAATAATTGTAGTGTTTTCATTAATCGGCATATCAGTATTCTACCTAGCAACTCTCACGGAAGTTTTCAAGGAGATTTTTGGGTTGGTTCACACCGCCTGCTCGTGCAACACCTCGGACGCTGCATTAGTAACGTTGATACTTTGCGCTAGAAAATGAACATGCTAGTGTAACCCGTCGTAAAATTTGACATTTGATTCAATGATAGTAAAATTTAACATTAAGTTGGAATTTTGGAAATGTGTAAAAACTAAGGCGTGTTTGGAATTCAGAGTAGAGGTGGTGGAGGGGAAAAATTGATTCTCGAATGTGTCGCGATTTTTATGGGACGATTTTAAAAATCTTTTTAAAAAGCAAAGCTCCCTGACAAGTCCGCTTGAACAGGTTTGTCAGCTGATCAGTCAGATGGACAAACAGCACAAATACAAAACAATACTTAAAAACAGGTCATATCTCTGGGACATTAAGGTCAGATGCTCATTTGGGTCAGTTAGGACCCGTCATTGTCTCTTTTTGGTTGTTTCCAGGATTCCAAGCGCAGAGGCACTGACGGAGGCAGAGACGGAGCTGCTCTGGCCTGTTCACAGCTCACCAACAGTGTCATCCTGCCTCAGGGAAGAAACACAGAGTAGTCAAAGATAGTCAAAGATCATGCAGATGGGAAACAAGCAAGTAAAAGTAATACCAAAGTGCACACATGGCAGATTTTTGCATGCTCCCATTTTTATTGCTCTTAAGTAAATGTTAAGGGTTTTGTAATCTCTCCCTACTGAACAGAAACATTTGCAAACACGACATGATAATGTTGGAGCTGCAGCGAAGGTCTCGACTCACTTCATGGAGAACATTCGTTGCAAGTTGTGAACACAAACAAGTAGAAAACTGAAACGATACTTAAAAGTCTCCTGCACACTGTTAAAATACAAAATAGACCCTTCAGTAAGCCACGCTCCCCTTAGTTACTGTTGCTATGTCTGACAAGCTTTCAGAGCCAGCATGGAGCTGACACTGTGACTGCTCTCCCTGGAGAAATACTGTCTAATTTTTGGAAAAGCAAAAAGTGATTTCAGACAGAAGCAGACAGAAGTTCTGCAATGAGCCTTTGAATGATAAATACAGGAAGTCAAAGTGACTCAGTAGTGAAAACAGGTCAGAGTTCTGAATATAAAGATACATGCTAAAGCTACAGATCACAGCGCAGCCGCTTCAATTTGTTTCACTTCATTCATTTGAACAAACAAGGACTCTCATAACGAGTTAGGACCTGTTTAGGACAAGCGGAGGACTCGTCTGTTTGTATATTAACGTCAAAAGTAAAATTGGGCTTTTGAGTTGTGGTTAAACGCTGCAAACCGTTGAGAGCTGCTGTTTCCAGACTGCAGCCTCAGACTTTAGCTTAACTGGCCAGACTTGCTAGCACTCGTAACAGCTATGAGTAACTTAAATTAACTGGTTAATATCAACTACGGCTGCAACTAATGATTACTTTCAACACTGATTAATCTGACAGTTATTTTTATGATTAGGCTAATTGATTATTTCATGAAATATCAAAATGTGTTGAAAATGCTCATCCTAATTTCCCAGAGCCCAATGTGATGTCTTCAGATTGCTTCTTTTGTCCAAACAACAGCCCGAAACTCAAAGACTCCTCATTTATTTTCATAAAGGACACAGAAAAGCAGCAAATCCTCACATTTAAGAGGCTAAACCAGCAGTTCTTTTTACTCTTTTATTTACAAAATGACTGAAACAATTAATTGATCATTAATATAGTCGGCGATTTATTTTCTGTTGAGTTGATTATTCAATTAATTGTTGCCACTCTAATAACAATGTAACACGGCCTCATTGTTTATCAAAGGGTTACTGAAGCAGACATAGCTGTGCGTTTCAAACTGTGAGGGGTTCAACAGCGAATGAGGACGCCCAAACATTTTTATTCACAGCATTAAGTTACACTCTTCAGTGTTTGATTTCGGAAAGGTAAAGAACGTAAATCTCCTTCAAACCTCAGGAATAACAAGCAGCACTTTTTAAAAAAAGCCCCCAACACTCCAGCCTGAAAATAAAGAAAATCTAAAAAGGTTGCATGAGTTTCAGTGAAAACAGCTGTATAGTTGTCAGAGCTGGCAGATGCGGAGGCGGAGCTTAGCAAAGGGTCACTTTCCAAAACAAGCTGCGTTTTTCTATTAAAAAGCTCAAAACCTCCTCTGTCGTGAAGATGGGTCTGTTTCTCGTCGTCCTGTTCCTTTTTTTCAGAGCTACACGCATAGAAAGTCTCACGGATGTTTAATAAAGTAACACTGGACGCTCTGATGGTTACCATGTTGAAGCCATGACATTGAACATCTTGCATGATGTCACACTGTTAACACATGACACTGAGAGCTGCACAGACAGGAAAGTTGTTTTGTTGACTTCTCTTTATGTTCTCACTCGTGCACTCGTTCTTAGAAACAGTCACTCAGTTTCCTGTTGGTAATTAATGGATCAGAAGCTGATCAGATTAGTAGTTTTAAAGGGATGCTCCGCCCTTTTTTCAGCCATGTAAGACGGATCAGTCATGTATCCTCACCACACCGGAAACACACATTTCCCTTCTGAACTTGAGCAGCTGCCTGATGTGCTGGCTTCCAGTTTTAAGACCTCACTGACTGGGAACAAGAATTTCTTTCAACCTGTGCAACCAAAAAGTTTCACAGCATCAGTTCGCTGTTTACTGTGAGAAAGAAGCATTTCAAGTAAAATGCCCACTTCATAGAAATACTGTTTATAATTGTAATTTAAGGACGTTTTCCTCCACAAAGTGCGGTATGTTTCTAATTTAAAGGCTCTCCAGCTCTTTGTTCTTGACTTCCTTCTTGCGCTCCCAGACTTGCTTATACTGCAGTTTTAATCAGTTTAAGGCCTGTTTGGACTCTTCAGTTGAGTGTTGTAGCCGTCTGTGAAGGACGTTTTATTGTGTGACAAACACTTGGCCTGCTCGTCTCTGTCAGCTGACTGGGTTTTGTAACAGCCACTGCTGACACAGATAAAACTAGGACGAAGGGTTTGAGTCTGTTAAACAGAGGCTGCAGAGTATTTACAAATGTTAATAAATGTTGAATGGTAAGCATTTTAGAAGAGGTTGGAAACAGTCTGAAATAGAGCTTTTAAATGGGTTTGTCAAACACAACAAAAACAAGTCACAGTTACGCTGTGTTCCTTCTTTCGTCTCTGCTGGGATTTTTAAAACAGCTCCTGTTCCTACAGGTCATCATGAGTTGGTCGTCTTGTTGGTTTCACAGTCACAGGTCGTGTTCTCTGACATCTCCTCTCTCTTCCCTCCAGTTGTATCGTCATGGTGACCGCTCACCAGTCAGAACTTTTCCTACAGACCCTCACCAAGAGAGCGCCTGGCCACAGGGCTTCGGACAGCTGTCACAGGTATAATGAATGTTTTCTTAAACTGATGTGATTGCACTCCATCAGTTAGAAAAACACTACACATTATCCTGAAATTTAAGTGTGTGCATTAAAGT
>JAQFJA010000017.1:14052837-14064651 GCA_029874485.1 Naso brachycentron
AAGGAAGAGACGGGCAGAGCTCTAAACGGTCCTGTGTGCTTGTTGTGACTTGTTTATTTACCACGTTATGGTATTTTTAGAATCAAATACATAAAGGAAGTAAACCACAGGGCCCATGTGCGCCAGTGAACAGCAGAAGAGGAAGAAAATACATAAAGTGCTAATCTGAGTCTAAAAATAACATAATGTGGTAAACAAACAAGTCACAACAAGCACACAGGACCGTTTAGAGTTGTTGTTTTATCTGATGACTTTAGTTGGCGGCAAGCTAGCACTTCCCATTGACTGCCAGTGTTTGAGCTAAGCTAATTAGCAGTGGGCGAGCTCTGCCCGTCTCCTCCTTGTTACTGCACACACAGTCCAAGGAATGGGATCTATCTTCTTGGCTGGAACTCAGGAGGGAGACAAATAACAAAAAGGGAAAAAGGTTGCCGTATTCCTTTAAAAGAGCAACACAAATGTATAATATATTAGCCACAGTCAGGAACAACAGCACTGCAACTGAAAGGTCAAAGTTTCTTCTGATGGAGAAAATAATATACAGTAAATATGATAAATAGGCTCTTACTCGGGTCTGACCGGCTAGACATGAAGCCACAAGCAGGAAAAGTTTAATCACTGAGCTGCCTGGTCACACGGTTTTCCTCCATACATGGAGATGCATATTTTTAAACCAGTAATAGCAGGTTTAGCAGATATGGAAGAACACCATTTTGTAGGTAATGATGGAAAAGAAAAAGGCCGCTGCTGCACCCAAACGTGATGTGAATCAGTTTTGCTGCTTTCATTCAATTCTTCTCAACACCTGAAGACTCCCGTGTTTGTTTTATTGAAGGTGGGTGTGGCTTACATGCTTTAACTGGTCACAGATCAGATCTTTGTTTATTCAGCAGTCATATGACACCAACAGCTTCATCACCTAATCTCCACTCAGCCAGTTAGACGAGCTTCCTCTCTCCTCACTCCTACATATGATTCAGATACAGTCTGTGTTTTGCTTTGAAGCAGTGATTGAACTGCGGTGGTGTTACCGAGCAGAAGTCCCCACAGTGTGTAGGTGTTTTTGAGAGAAACAAACAGGTGTTAAACAACTGTGACTGACCAACTGTGTGCCGCTCCTTTCATGTACGACCATGCACAACGTCTGCCTGAGTCTCGTCTACTTATTGAGTAAAACACATCAATGGAGGCTGGGACTTAATGCAACACGAGCTTTTAGTGGGAGATCTTAACATCTGTCGCTGCGGGACATGAGATGAGTGAGTTTTTATGGAGCTTTCAAACCAGCAGCAACCCAAAAAGACTGCTGCAAGTCAGGCAACCCATGTAGGCCAACAGTGACCACAGCGACCACGTTTGCCTCTCTGCAAAACAAGAAACGCCGGCTGTTACACAAAGCTACAGGCAAACACTTTGCTGTTAGTGAGTTACTTTGCTGGGAAATCAGACAACTCCTACAACACAGAATTTTGACAGGCTTAAAAAATATGTCACATTTTTGGAAATGTGGAAATTTATCATTGATGCCCCTCTTTGGCAGCTCATCTGTGGAGCTGGAACCAATTAATTTGGGACTTTTGTTTTCAAAATACGACAATCATTCAATTATTTCATAATAAAATAATTTATTACATAATAATAACTGTTTCAGCTCTAATTTTATCCAATATGTCTGGCAAACCTCTGCTAGAAACCACGTCTGAAGCTGCTGTTTTTGAATGGCTGGTCGTGCATCTCTGCTTAAATGACAAGTGCAGTGTGTTTACTGCAAACTCAGTGTGGGGAGGATCATTAAGAAGAGATGGCTCATCATCCTCAGAGAGGACACGATGCTGCCAGAGGCTTGGATTAACAGGAAACCTCCAAAAGAGTCGACAGAATACAGACAGATTGTGTTTACCGTGAAATCAAATGAACACAATGAAGAAAAAATGGCAAAGTCAGCTGTTTTATGAAATCAGGTCACTAACAAAGGCAGCACAGTGCACACATCCCACCTCTCTCTCTCTCTCTCTCACACACACACACACACACACACACAGAGTGCAGGGTACCTGTGTGAAGTACAGGTTGAGCAGGCAGAGTGTGAAGAACTGCAGGCACACGGGGCAGCAGTAGAGCAGCCAGTAGGCCAGAGGCTGCAGCTGGTTGGCCTGCACCACATTTTTAAAGTAGAAGGAGAAGAGGGTCGTCCTGAGCGCAGCCCACAGCAGACACAGGAACAAAAACACGCTCTGGTAGCTGAAGCGCTTGTGTCCGTAGTGCAAAATGAGCCAGAGCTGCAGGTACACGAAAACAAACAGGAAAGAGTAGAGGACGGTGTAGATGGCAGTCAGACTGAGCTCCAGTGTTGGGGAGATCGCAGCTCCATGGGACTCCTTCAGTGAGGTAAACAAACCGGAATCAACCTCCTCTCCTGCCGAAAACATCTCCACGGACGGCCTGCACTAACGCATGGGATGCTGTGGAGGCAAAAACACTAAAACTGGGTCAGACATGGGCTCAATCCTGCGTGGATCACAAAAAGACGAGGGCATCTCAGTGAACATTTGCGATAAAAGCAGTTTATTCTGAAAAGAAGTGGCATAATGAAACTGCGACCGGGTTTAAATCCGATATTAGGTGGAAGAAAAATTAAGGTCCGGCTTTTCAAAAAGCGCCACATCCAAAAATAAAGAGGAAGAGAAAACAAGAGAGAGGCCCCTCTGTGAATCTCTGCAAAGCTGCTCTCTGCAAAAACAACTTAAGGGGGAAAACCTCCAGATCAGCTGTGATGCAGTTTTAGACCCGCCCCCCTGCTCTCAGCTAAAACGGAAACCAGCGCTGCCTGGTCCGCCATCTTGGTTCAACACTCGGCTCATTTTAACGTGAAACAGCTGACTCGAGAGCCACAGTTGCTCCCCAGTTTCAGAGCCAAAGCTCCCGAGTGACGGAGTCCTCACGCCCACTTCCCAGTGCGCCGCTTCATTGGCTGAACCCGCCGCCCAGCCTCCACAGCGCTCTCACGCCATTGGTTTACGATGATGTCAGCTGCGGTAGTGCCCGCCCACTGCACGCTTGTGATTGGACTTCTCTTCAAGTCAAAACTGCTCCCTGATTTGATTGGCTCACAGAAGCACGTGGGCGTCTCCTACAGAAAGAGGCATCAAAACAACTTTGCAGACACGTACGTCAAGTTCCTGAGCGTGACCAACGTTTGCATGACGGTGGTGCCGCCTTCAAAATAAAAGCGCACATTTTGGCAGCCACGGAATAGCTAAAACGTAGTACAATTTTAAACCAGTCTGGTTTAAAAACGAATTTAAGAAATATCTGTCTTCCTTCCAATTATTATCTGATGAAGTCTGTGCACCGAAGGATGAAATCTGCTTCATTACTATCTGCTGGATTTCAAAGACTCATCACCTGCTGGAAAACCAAGACACTGTGCTTTGTATATTTTTCTGTCATACAGGTACTTTATTTTATTCGTTATTTTATTTATTGTCAATGTAGCCTTGTAGTTTTTCTTTTCTTTTCGTATGAATCTGTTATAGGTTGATGAGAGGAACGTATAGTCATTTTCCTGTGAGAGGATTTAATGTTTTGAAACTTCTAAATAGAGTTTTTGAGGAAAAAAATTGTTACAAAAAATTAAAACAGGTGAATCCTCTTCGACGAATAAGTACAATTTCCCTTTCGTGTTCATTTTACCAGGTTAAAAAATATATAATGAAAGTAGAATAAGGATTTTATTTTAAACGATAACCGGAAGTACTGTAAAAACTCCAACTTGACATTGTTTTGCGAAAGATGGAGTGACACTCTTTTAAAACACTTTTTCAAATTGAACTGTGCCGCTTGTTGGAAAAAATGCAAACTTTCTTTGTCAGTGGAGTAACATTTTAACTCATACACTGACATGTATCCTCTAAATTTACAGGTGTTAGCTTTAGCTGACGTTAGCCATGGTCGAACCCCCATCAGTGGGCAGCTAGCCGGACTAGCCGATGAGCTAACATTTGCTGGCATCACCTACATTCATTAGTAAAGCAAAAACCGCCATTTTTGGATGTTTTCCGGGACTTTACACTCACAGGATTAACAGCTACTGATAATTATCGTCAGAATGTTTTTAATTTCGTTTACTGCGGTGTTAACGGTGGTTTGTAACGTTTGTGCGACTTGGAAAGACAAAAGTTGAACTTTAACCCCACATCTTCTCAGGTAACACTGCTAGCATCTTGGTTGTTGCTTCGTTTTTCAAAGCTTGTGTTTTTGTACTTGACAAACCAACAAACTTGAACCAAATATATAAGACAGAGTCTGTCGTGTGAGATAATATTAAGTGTTCAAATTATTAACCGTTCATTTTCAGCATGTCGTGCACAGAACATATGATTTCTGAGGTTACTGGTTATTCCTCTTCGCTCGTTGCCTTTTCCCACAGACAGCAGCACTGAGCCTGCTCCCCTGCACCATGTGGGTGTGTGTCGCTGTGTTCCTGCTGTGTTTGAGGTCAGGAGGATGCACAGAGAAGGCCAACACGTCAGACCTCATTGAATACACGGCTGCAGACTTCTATGACAAACTGCATTCTGGGAGGATGATGTTTATTTATTTTGAGCATCAAGGTAGGCTGCTCACTCTACCACACAAGTAAACAACACAAGCTTTTCCACACGTTTTCTCCATAAATTAGTATTTTAGGTAATGGTAAAGGTTTGAAGTAGTTTTTAAATACACAGCAAGCAGGACAGAAATATTAAACTAATCCAGTAGGAAACCAGGAGAAATATGGATAGATTAAATACACATTTACCTTTGAAACAGTGATATTTGTAGCATTTGGAGCGTAAAATATGCTTTAAGGTTGTGTGTTGAAGCCCCCACTAGGCTATATCAGGAATTAGGGCCAACCAGAGGTACTTGGTAGAAAAAATAACATGCAGAGTTCTGCTTTCTAATCAATTTGTTCCACATCAGTGCTTGCCGTCATGTCAGCATTTATCCAGCGGCTTGTCAAGGTGCAGCCCAAGAGATAGCAGCTAAACCCACGAGGTCTTTAAAATCTTTTAACCCACTAATGGAGAATAACAGCGTTCCTCTCTGTGTCCAGTCTCTCCAACCATCTCTCTCTTCTTGGTGGAGTTGGAAAAGTCTGCAGACGCTCTGCAGGATTATGGCGTGCTGGTTGGCAAGGTAACTATATTCCTCTCAGTGCAATGTGCTCCATCTGTCATTAATGGATAGAGAAGTGGCCGTTCATTACCTGTCTTTTGTTCTTTCTGTGTAGGTGAACTGCAATAAAGAGTCGGTTCGCTCGTACTGCACAGAAGAAAGGGTTGTGCACACAGCGTTCCTGTTCAGGTGAGTTACAGGCACCTGACGGATTCACTCGTTTCACAAGAAATACAACAACAACTGCAGAGATTTTAACTCTGACAAAAGCTGAATCAAATTAAATGAAATGAGACACTGATGTTGTTTACTGTCATCATAAGTCTCCAACACTCTGTCTGCGTCTTTCTGTCAGGGGCGGCAAAGAGTTCTTGAGTTTTGATTTGGACACCGTGTTTGACGTCAACTCTATTGTCTCTGAAGTCCTGTTGTAAGTAAGAAACCCTCCCTCTGTTTCACTGCAGGAGCAGCTCCTGCTCGTATCTGAAGCACAGTCCTCATAATTTCCAAAGTATCACTTGTATGTAAATTCTTTACAATTTATGCCAAAGTCTGGGTGAATTCTCTTTTCTGAACACGTAGTTTGGCTCAAGTTTAATCACAGTTGGAAATTAATTTGCTATCCAACTCATAACCATAGCAACATGAAAGCGCACTCCCCATCTTGGCTACCTAACAGAGCAGACAAGGAGAAACTGTTTTGTGAGTATCACCCTGAGACTGTAACTATATCACTTCAGTAATTTTAAAATTGATATACAAGAGAAAATAATTTTTCTCTGCGCAGTGGCGATGCAAGGTTGCAGAGGCCTCCACACTGTGCCTTCAAACTGTTAACGCACACCTACTGATTTATTTCTGTTTTTCACTTTATTTATAACATTAAAACAATGCACACAAGACACAAACACATTACCAGTACATCACAAACCATTCACATAAAACAAGCATATTTCATAAAATATGTTTAAAAAAAAAGAAAAAAAAAACCTGGACAAAGACAGTATCACTAGAGGACGGAAAACAAACAAAAACAGTGCATTATGAATTACAAAAAATTTGTTGTCCACAGATGTGAAACTTTGCCTTCAGTTGACCATAAAAGATATGCCATAAAAACATAAAAACAACAACACGTTTCATTAAATAGTATAGAAATAGATCTCAGTGATACACATTCAAGCAAATATAATTTACATTTAATAAATATTCATGTGTAAATATCATGCTGTGCCAAAACCTGCAGCAGAATCACAAATATAAATACAGATGCACATTTGCAGACTTCTTCCATCAGTCTGTCACTTCAACTGGGTCCATGTTCGCCGCATAGGCAGGAAATGTGTGGAGTAGAAGAAGAAGCGTAGGAGGAAATGCGAGTTTACCAAGCGGACCAATCACAGCTGTTGCAGTCTGCGCTGCTGCAACGTGCACTTACATTTCTCGGGAGGCTATCGGGGGGTGGTGGTGTGGGGTACGCAATGACACAGAGGCTAACACCGTTGATTTAACACAGGAACATAAATCAGGCGTCAGTCTATGAAATGTCTGAAAATTGAACATGAAGTTGTGCTCAGGGTGACCTCCTCAGATATCCTGTTTGCATAGAGCTCCGTTATCGTGCAGAAACATTGTAAAACACATCACTGAGCCACACTGTTGCACCATGTAGTTTATTTCAGCTCCATCCCACGTTAACCTCCGTGCTGCCAAAAATTCTCCACAAAGCAGCAAATGTGGATCCGCCACGGAAAATAGTCCCTGACAAATACTTAACATTTGCCTTAAACTACAGTGAGCAGCTGTTTTATGACAAAGCCTGTTCAAATGAACCCTAATGTGTGTGAGCTCTTTTTGACACATCTGTGTCAGCAGGAACCAGCAGGTTTGCGACTGAGATGATGGAATCTGTTGACACTGACAGTCTCAAAAAGACAAAGTAATAACAGATTTGTCCTTTGAGATATACCTGACAGATTAAAACAGAGCTTTTTTCTCTCTGTTTTTCTCTTCCAGCGCCATCCTGCGTGAAGAGGTCAAGTACGTCCACACAGACGGCGACCTCCTGGCCATGGAGAAGGCGGCCAGAGGGAAGAAGGACATGGTGCTGGGTTACGTCCGCAGTCTGGGAACACAAGGTGAGACAAAGACGGAGACAATGCAAACAAATGTTGATGAAAGTGAGAGTGACGGAGGAGTCAGTGTCCTGACTGATGCATTCAGAGAATGATTAATGGATTCACAGATTCTTCTGTTTAAGGTCTGATTAATTGATTGACTTAACTAATCCAATTAATAGCTTTGTGTCCGCTGATTGTGTTACTGCAGAGCACAGGTCGATAATGGAGACGGCGTATGTGTACGGATCCAAATACCAGTTCATCCTAATAACTGGAGGCCCAGTTTTAAAGTACTTAGAGTGAGTTCTTTATCTCTCTACCTCCATTTAGAGACAAATTATTTTAAGGCATTCAGATGTTTTTTACACTCTAAAATATTTTATTTTACTAGAAAATCTGGATTTATTTATATGTGTATGTCTCTGTCCGTTTGTCTTCCAGCGTTAATGAGTCCTTTCACTCGTATCAAGTGTGGTTCCTCCACTGTAAAGGTCACCGTGCGCACACGACCCCGATGACCTCTGAGCAGCGCTGCCCTTTGACCCTCATGAGAAAACCCCTGTCCACCCTCAACCTGCACTCCTTCCTGCAGCTCATGGAGGCGCCGCTGGTGGTCAGTAGAATGGAAATACGGAGCCACTTTGCAATACTTAAAGATTTCTTTCGGTTTCATTTTATGTCAGAGACCTGAAATCTGAAGTCTTGTTTATTTATTATAAGGATCCCCGTTTGTCTGAAGTCTGATTTGACTCGAGTGGTTGTAAGATATAAACTGCGTGTGTCTTTTCCGCTGTCAGTCTGAGGTTTACGATGACCCCTCCTCAGTGCCGCCCCCTCAGTTCCCCTACCAGCAGACCGCCCAGGTTTTCCTGTTCTCTCGTCCTGCAACGGAGCACCTGGACCTGGACACGGCCACCACTCTGGCCTGGAGGCTACGCGGCCTCGCCCTGCTGCTGCTTGTACACAGGTACGCACCATCGGAGGAGTTAAGCCGCCGTTTTTAATTGATGGAGATTCTTGAGATGTAACACATCAAACGTGAGCTATTTTTCCTGTAATTCCAGGTAAATTTTAATCTCTGTGTTGCTTTTATTTTCTTGATGTTTTGCACGTGTTGTATCTGTATTCCATCCTAAACATACCGCTCTTTTTTTTCTTTTTCATTTTTATATTTTTGATTATGTACTTTAACAGATTGTATTTATTTTCTAAGCAAAACAGTCTCCTTTATCACTGTCTCATGAGTGTGTGTGTGTGTGTGTTATCAGGGAGACTCCTGCAGTGAAAACCCCCGATGAATATAATGCAGCTTACAGGCTTCCTGAGAAGGTATGATGGTCACATATATATTTTAAAAAGAACCACAGGATTGCTCGTTATTTTTACACGTGTGTTTTACCTTTTGGTGTGTGTGTGCGCTTCAAGAGTTCAGAGGTGAAGTATTTGACCTTACACAGCGTGGATGAGGTGTTGGACCTCTTTACAAACCAAGAGAAAGAGGAGGCTGAAGAGGAGGATGAGGATGAATGGGCGCAGGAGGACTGGGAGGAGTCACATTTTGGTATGTGTCTGATGGAGAGAACAAGAGAGGAATCAAACATGAGTGAAGGAGCGAGAAAATATGTGCATATTTCTTTTTTATTTGTGTGTGTGTGTGTGTGTGTGTGTGTGTGTGTGTGTCTCCCTCCAGGCAAGCTGGACGATGAAGTTGCGGCGTCCGTCTACGACAACAGAGGCGATGTGCTGGACATGGACTCAGTTACTCAACTAACATTTGACAACTTTCACACTGAAGTAGCTCAAAGCAGCCTGACAGTGGCGCTGTTCTACCTGAAGTGTAAGACACGCTCTCACTCCTGTAGTGTCACGGAGAGGAAGCAAAATGAATAAATGTGCATGGAATTATTGTAGCTACTGTTTTCTCCACCAGGGGATGCTGTTTCGAAGGCTTTCCTCGACTCCTTCATTGAAGTTGCAGAGAGACTTTCAGGTAAACAGGAGAGCAGCGCTGCATGAACACAGTTTTTATGGGACATTAAGGACCCAAATTTAAATTTTAAGTCCTATGCATGACTGTGTGTTCATTTAGAAAAGGAAATTTCTCACCTTCTGTAGGTTTTACTGTGATTTATTGTGATGATGTGTTTATTTTAAGTATTTCCTCATGTGTGATAGTTGAGATTAAATAGTCAGAATGTTAAAATGACTCCAGCTTATCTTCCTGATCAATAAATCTTTAGACTCCTCAGTTAAGATGAGTGTGGTCGACTGTGGCGAGTGGACCAACCTCTGCGCTGCTCAGTCAGGCGGCTCATTCCCGATCCCATTCCAACCTATTACGGCCTTTCCCACTGTCTTGCTGCTCCACCCCCAGGAGTCAGCTCAGCACTACAGAGGCATGCTGGGTACTGAGGCGCTGCATCGCTTCATCACACTGTGAGTTTTCTAAGAATCATTTTGCAGTGAGAAGTTAGATTTTATCTTTTAAACTTCCACTTTAGTTCATGTGTCAGGATGACTTGAATTGAAATATGTGAGCGTCTGCAACACAGGAGGGTGTCTAATGAAAAACGCAAGCAAGTTGCATCATGGGAGATGTAAGATCAAGTGTTTTGATCCATTCTAGGAACTTAAGTTTAGTTGAAGTTGGTTTTTAGAAATTAATTGACTCATTTTTAACCGGAGCTGACCCATTGAGATCAATCATCTCTTTTTCACTGGAGACCTGGCCAAGACAGCAGCTTTCCTGACAAAACAAAAATAAACTATAAGAAAAACAAAGAACAAGGGAAATATGTGCTAGAATGTAAAATTACTTAAAATACCTACAATCATGAACAAGTAGCACCATTACACTTAGAAGAGCTTTAAACAGAGGGTGAGTTTTTAAAGTCTCTTCCAGATGATGGCAGCAGAGCACTTCAAAGTTTTCTCCCTCAGGTGCGTCTGTGCGCTTTGAACAAACTATAACCCTCAGATTTTAACTGCAGTCAGATTTCAGTGCAGATAGAAGTTTAACATATCTCTTGTGAGTCTTCCACTGTATGGAAGTACAGTAGTAAATTGCTGAAGTAGTCTTTTAGTTGTCTGTGATTGTTCTCATTTGTCTAGGTCATAATTATTTTGGAAATAAAATCGAAGGCAACTGGACTTAGTAATATGTCTGTGAAGACATACATATCATCAGTTCATGCATGTCTGACTAGAATAGGCCAGTCTTTTAGTCACATATTTTACCTTTGAGAGTTTAAAGCCTTTATAGTGCTCATTTAACTTGTCACAAGGAGTGAAAAAGTAGAATAAACAATTAACAAGAAGAGTAACCGTCTGCTCAGACGTTAAACATATTCCAGTGATTCTAAAATCCTGGTACAAAAGAAAAAAAGTCCAGGAAATAAAACCAAACTTTGGTTTCTGCGTAGAAATGTTTTCCTTACACATAATGACATCATCGAGGCTATAAAATGGTTCCTGACAAAAGCAACTGATGACGGTGGTTTGGAAATCAAGATTCATCATCATCAGAATGATGCGAATAAAGTCAGATAATGGTCCAGATGTAATCAGTCACACAGTGTTTGCATTACTGAGGGTCTGATCGTGTCACTTGTGTTCATCTCATCCATTAAAACTCAACATAACAAGAAATAAGAAAATATTTATCTTTATTGCTACAAATACACACAGGAAACACACTGGTCGGACATGAGCTGGGCCACATGTTGGGGAGCTTTCACAGATATATTTTCTTTACGAATCTTGGAGTCATTGTTTATCGATGTGCTGTCAGGCTCTCTGTGACTCCGGAGACATTTCACAGGAAAAACTTTTTTTTATCCTCAGGCCGTTCTTTTGTTTTATCATGTCCTGTCTGAGGATTGTCTCCTCAGAGCAGAATGAGACCAAAAGTAGATATATCTTTGAGAATTTTCCCTCCACACAACACAGGCTCTCCAGGCTTATTTGAGCCTGTACCTTTGTTTGTATATAAGGTCTTATTTGTCTGTTCTTCAATCAGGAGCCTCCAGGCTTCTCCTGTGCTTCTGTCCACCAAAGAGGAAGTGACATCATTCCTCCAGGAAGCGCCTCACCCTGAGCTAGCAGGCTATAAGGCTGACAGAGTGCTGGGACTGTTCAAGACTCAAACGGACGCAGGTGGGAGGCTGTAGTGCATTTTGTTTATCGATTGACATAATGATCTGATTGATGAAGACGCCTCAATATCTAAAGTCAAAGCCAAAACTTACTCACTTTTAAAAGGTGCAACAGCTGTGTCTTAGCTGGTTGAAAAGTTGAGATATACTGTGTCCCCAAATCTACAACTGAATTTTCGCAAAGCCACGCCCTCCTTAGTTACTGTTGCTATGTCCGACAAGCTTTTAGAGCTAGCATGGAGCTCGAACTGTCAGTAACTACACTCCCCGGAGAAATATTAACTCAGTTTAAAAAAAAACAATAAAGTGATTTCAGACAGCAGCAGACAGAAGGTCTGCAATGAGCCTCTGAATGATAAATACAGGAAGTCAAAGTGACT
>JAQFJA010000017.1:14065865-14076818 GCA_029874485.1 Naso brachycentron
ACTTCCCATTGACTACCAGTGTTTGAGCTAAGCTAATTAGCAGTGGGTGAGCTCTGCCCGTCTCTTCCTTGTTACTGGACACACAGTCCAAAGAATGGGATCTATCTTCTTGTCTGGAACTCAGGAGGGAGGCAAGTAACAAAAAGGAAAAAGCTGGTGTATCTTTTAAATGTTGTGATCTTAATTGAAATTTTCTTATTGAAATGACATTTATGAGTTGCGTGTTTGCTGTGCAGGGCGGCAGAGAACGCTGTGGATCTTCCTACAGTGTTTGTGTTTCCATCTTGGAGGACACACACTCATCCATCCACTCTGTCTGTGTCCACTTCTGCTGCAGAGCTGCTGTCACACATCAACAGTGCACTGCTGCAGCCAATGGTAAACCAAACGGTGCTTTCACTTTGTCTTTTAGAGTCATCTTTACACGGCCTTTCATCATGTACATTCCATGAAATTAAATAGCCAAAAATAAATGATGCTGATGTAACTACTTGGGAGTTTGTGAAAGCCAGGATGGAGCTGTTCACAGTATGTCACACATAACAAACTCCATATGTGGTTTGCTGTGTCATCCGAGTTCAGAGTGATGCGTCACAACTGAGTTTACATTTGCTTGTTAAAATAAATACAATGAGCTGATGTGCAGACAGAGAGCTTTAATGCAGATGTGGCTCAGCGAGATGAGTTCAGCTCTCCTCTGAAGTGTTTATTATGCTGTTTTGTACCGATGAGTTTGACTCCAGAGTTGTTTATAGCTCTATTTAGGTGAATAGTTGAAGTGTAATAGTCCAAATTATTGATAGATATTATAAAATAAGAAAATCTGCCTTTTGGTGGCGCTGTTGTCTTGATTGTCTTTAAAAGTCTATCAGTTTCTATCACGCAACATGCAATTCATCTCAGTCGATGCAGTTGAAAGCAGAGTTTCTTTTAAAAAAGTGAAATAATGTGCATGTTTTCAGTTATAACTCGTTGTTGGCTTGTGCTGTTTTTAAAGCACCACCATTTTGACTTTTCTGTTTTATCCTCAGCCTGAGCTGACTGTGGAAAACCTGCCGTCCTTCCTGTCCCTGGGTAAAGCTCTCCTCCTCCTCTTTGTTGGAGAGGAGGAGGACGACATCGGGCGGAGGCAGAATCAGGCGCTGGTGGAGGAGATGAAGGGAGTATTAGAGTCAAGAGGGGGGAGGAAGGAGCGATACCTGCCCTGCTGGATCCACCTGTATGTACATCAGTCACTCTTTACATTCAGTCGCACTGGCTTATTCTTATTTTCATATTCTATGTATTACATAAATATTTATATTCTGTCTGTGTGTTTTAGTGGTCGTACTCCAGCTGGTATGTCTGTCCTGGGGTCATACCTGGGAACTATGCCCCCTCTCCCTGCCCTCGTCCTCACTCATCTGCCCTCCGGAGATGAAATCTATCAGTACCCTCCCAACACCCCCATAGCGGCCCCCTCTGTCCAACAGTGGCTGCAGAAGATTGAGGATGGGACTGAGTCACCAGCAGGTAAGGAGGAAGTAATCGACGTCAAAGAGTTAAGAAAATAAAATGCAGCAGCATTTAGGAAAGTATATTATATGAAAGCAGGACAGAAGAGCACATGATATTATTTTAATTAACGAAATGGGATCCTGGAATACTTAGATTTTTTAAATTCTCATTCTCAGTAAGTGCAGTAGATAATTAGAAAGAAGTGGGTTTTTTGTTTTTAAAGGCCAATGTCACTTCACTTGGCTCATCTATATTCTCTGGTAAAATGTGTGTTGGGGGATGCAGCATTAGCTTTGTAAAGCTTGACAAATAAAGTTCATTTTTCCAGAATTCATATTCATGAGCCCTGACAAAAGGAAACATTTAGATTAGCTGTTTGTTGTTGATTGCTGCAGGGATCTACCATGTTTTTCCCCCTTTGCAGGGTCATAGTGGGTGCAGCCTGACCTTTCTTCAGCTCTGAACAAATGAAAAATTTTCCACATAATTTCCAAAGCAATCAAGCAAATGAGCGAACATTCAGCAACAGAGGCAGACATGGCAAGTGACCCTGCTGCTTGGATTTTATAGATTTATCTTTTTGCAAAGAACATTTTGACCTCAAGCAGCAGGAAGCACAACCATGATGAATATATGCTCCCATCCACAGTTGTTTTCAGACTGCAGGAACTGTGAACTATCATGGTTCTTAGAACTACATTTTGAGGAGCTTTTTGAGCTCCAACTGCAGAGTAGGTACTCTCGCAGCACAGGAGGAACTATAGTGACGTAAGTGTACGTTGATTGATCGAACTCAGGAGCCAAGGTCAGCAACTGCCATTTATAAAAACCTGACATCTGTATGAACAAGATGACACAAATATGAACTAGAGCTCATAATGAGATCATCGTTGTTTTGTTGTATCTTCTCTGAGATTTAATTTCGTTCAGCTTGAGATTCATGGTACATTATTGCCACATGCCAGACAAAAGTGTGGAGTGTTACTGCAGCAGCCTTCATTTGTTGCTGCTATTGTTGTAAGTCGCACAAAAGTTACGTTGTAAATTGAGTGGAACTGACATTAGTTTACCAACTGCCTGTTAGTTTACCAACTGCCTGTTAGTTTATGTTGCTATCGAAGGGGATTCCTAATGGTGGTGCGAATGCCAACAGAAAAAATCCCTGAAAGGTGTTTAGTTCTCCAGGGACTCTCCAGTGGACAGTTCCTCTCAAAACGTCTGTAGAGCCATTTGGTCTGAAAATGCTTACAGATGCAGATCGACATCAGAAGAGGATTGAACTAACTTGTGCCTGTTAAATCTGGTCTTTTTAAGATGTCTAAAAGGCGAAGAATACAACTAGGAAATGGCATTAAATTTTTACCAAACAAAGAACACATGAAGTAGTGTGTCAAAGAACAAATGATAAGATAGACGACAGTTGTGTTTAAATGTTAATCTACCCTCTTCTCTTATACTGAGGCACACATAAAAAGCCATGTGCTTCCAAGATGCGCAGAGTTCATGAGAATATGTCACTAGTTTGACATCATCATGCCCCTCCCCTTGCCCTGAGACATCTGTTGATAAAACCGTTACAGGTTGGAGCTTGTGCTGTTCCTTTGTGAGGAATGTGAAGTTATGTGCAAGAGGTTTGGAGTTAAGCAGCAACACGTGTAATGAATGTAAAAGGGTCTTTAAAATTAAGGTGATGATTGTTCTGGCTTGAAGTCTCCTCTGTATGGTGCCATTAACCTTTGACCTTTTGAACCCTGTGCTTTGGATAGGTGTGGGCTAAAATAAGCCGCCAGTCAAGCTGTGACACGTCTCTGTTTATCTGATCTGAAGTTTTGTCATCCAGCACATTCCTTCCATTCTCCACAGAGAAACCAGAAACCTGAAGCCTTTGGAGATGCACAGTGGCTTTAAAGGGATAGTTCACCCAAAAATGACAATTTAGTCCTTATCTCCTCATCCTCATGCTGATGGAAGGTCTGGTGAAGTTTTTTAATCCATTAAACACTGCAGGAGTTTCACAGGAAAAAGGCGTTGCAGAAATCTCCCAAACAAGTGAAGCGAATGGTGAACAAGTTTCAAACATAAAAAAATCCCCTCACAAAAAACGGAAATGCCTCCATTCTGCTGAGGCCTCGACATGTCAAATTGTTTGAAAAAGTGTCATTAACGCTTTTTTTTCCCTTTATGTTCACCGTAGCTCCTGAGAAGAAAGCCATGTGCTCTCAAACAAACAAACAAACAAACCATCTGAAGCTTGTGCTGCAGCTCGAGGAGGGCAGGTCTGTCTGCTGCCGGCAGTGGACTGCCGGGTAGCGTGGAACTACAGGACTTTTGGTGCATTTCATTTACCTCAGAAGTCACAGTTCAGAGCTTGGAGTGACAGTCGCAAAGAGCCGTTGTTAGCTTTTGTTGTGTTAGCGCTGTTAGCTACCTTTCAGTAACAACACACTGTGATTTTTTTGTGCACCAAAACAACAGAACATGTCCTCAGGTAGAAGTTGAACAACACTGTCAGTTTGACTGATTTAAAAACAAAACTTTTTAGCTTAAAAACAGTGTGACGTAGACCTTTGTCCTTGTTAATGCTCCAAGCTGCCATGTTGGATTTCCAGCTTGAGGTTACTTAACTTCAGAGTTTCCAAATTGGAATTTTTTCCTGTGAATCTACAGCAGACTAAAAAACGTCACCTGTGCTTCCATCAGCATGAGGGTGAACAGATAATGACTGAATTTTAATTTTTGGGTGAACTTTTCATTTAAGCTTCCAGTTTAAACTTCCTGTGACCGTTTTCTTTGAAGGCAGTTTCCAAAACTCTTCTTTGGCCAAAAAATAAAGATTGTCAAACATCTGTAGGTCATAACATGTTTAGTTTCAAAAAACTGTTTTGCTCTCTGGACTGAAGTTTACTTTTTATACCTAGTTTTTATTTGTCGAAAGGCTTACGGACCACTTGATTGATTGTAATGCTGCACAATTGTTGCTAACGTCATTAATATTTGTATATGTTAAAATTATTTTATCTAAATAACAAATTTAACTTTTGGAGCGAAACGGTTTATTGCAGTTGAGCTATTTAAATAGAAAAGTATTGGTAGATAGGATGAGCCTCCTGAGCCATTACATGAGCACAGTTTTAAGGAAATAAAATAATGAAAAAGCTACTTTTTGTAAGAATGAGATTTTAATATTTTAAATTATTTCACAAATAGCTGATTCATTCATGTATTTCACTCAATTTATGAATGTATTTTTAGTGTAATAAATACTTAATATTGTATTCTGCGATGGATTCTCTTTGGGTTTTAAAATGAACAAGTCTAAATCAACATTAAAAACAAGGTGTCAGCTTCAAGATAAAGCAAAACGTGTCTCAGTAATATCGTTAATTATTCCAAACAAATAAAAACGTTTGTCCCTTTTATATCAGGTTCCATGTTGTAATTGAACGTCTCTGACTTGTTCTGTGTCTGTAGGGATGCTGGGGGAGGACAGCTGGCCGCCTGCTGTGGATTTCTATGACTTCCTAAAAATCATGGACATGGAGGAGCCCAACTTGGCCCAGAATCAAATTCCTGAAATGGAAGAGGAGGTAGACGAGGAAGAGGCAACTGAAGAAGAAGCAGCTTCGGATTTGTCCCCCAGCTCCCCGACTCCGGACAAAAATCTGAACATTCATTCTGAACTGTAACAGGATAAGACGGGAGGGAAACGACACAAAGATCTTGAAGAAACGTTGTTTATCGATTCAGGGCCTCAGCTTTTCCTTTCTTATTCATATGATTATCCTCTATTTACCATAGGATTATTAAGTGTATATTTATTAAATAATAAAGGTCTATAATTTATTATTGACGGTAGCATATTTCCCATGCCGGTAAGCTTAACGAACATCCTCAGTAATTTGATCAGAACAGCTTTTATCTTCTGTCTGCCATAGAAACAATGATGTTTTAACTGTTCTGCTTTCCAGCTAATGAAATCACACCATGCAAGGAAATTGCAAAGACTTCATGTGGAGGATATGTGTCTCCTGGAAATGTCTTGGAAATTATTCTGACATTCTACCTTCTGTCCCGTAATGACAGTGGCATGATGGGATGCCTGTAATGTTTCCGGGCAGTGCGATGCATATCACTGGAGGTGGAATAGGTTAGTCAGGTTGGTCATAATTGTCATAATTGCGGTGGTTTCTGATGTGGCTCCTTGAAACTGAGTTGTTGAAGCAATTAGTCTCAGATAAAAGGAAACATGCATCCTAAATCATGTAGTCAAGGGTCAGAAGGGCTCTTAGGCTGGAGTTTAGGGTTGATTTCCTTTAAATCTTGTATGTGAAACTTCAGCTTTTTCCTTTTTTTTGGTCCTGTTGTAATTGTGCAGACAGACCAAGGGACCGACAGTTTAAAATGTAAGTTGGTTTTATGATCCTGTAAGGGCTTGTGGTTTATCACAATACATTCTATATAACAAAGACATGGCACCTATGTAGATTATTATATTTGACATACTAGGTACAATACAGAGAACATAAAACACTTGAATAAGTACAATGACATTCAATATTTGTCCAACAATCCCATGTTTTGAACTACACACGACTTGCATCAGACCATCCTTTTCCTAGACCATCTAGGAAAGCCTCACCTGAATAGATGTTGTTTTGCTATTAATAAATAAATCAAAATATCAATAATGTGTAACATAAGTTATGTGTGGTAATTGAATAATAGGCTTATAATTTGTTTAATCCTTGCACTGTGTTGACCTCATAGTTTTGAACTGAATGTTTAAGTCTAGGAGTGCTCCCTTCAAATCCAGCGTTATTGAAAAGATAGCGAAAATGGTCATCATAGTCAATTTAATGCATGAATTTGATATTTTTCTCATATCTTAAGTTTTCATTGAGTTGTCTCAGACGAGCGAAACAGCGCCCCTCTTGCCTTTAACGGTTAATGAATGTTACCCTACCTGTGTGGTCACAGACGATATTGCACCCTACGTCACAACGTCTGCCCAAGAGAAGCCAGGTGAAGTTAATCAAGGGAAAAAAGTTTAAGCTACCAACTAAGAAAAAGTTTTGACTGTCATAAGGCCGCGTGCGAGTACCTGACCATGAACCTGTGGCGGAAGAGACACGGAACTGAAATGTGAATGCTGTCATGGTCTGGCCACAAAGCAAACAACATTTTAGTGAGTAAGAAGTGAGAAAGTTTGCTTGTTAGAGAAGCTAAATGATGCTAATGATTAAGTTGAGCTATCCAGTTTTTGTAAAGCTAAGCTAAGCTAGTTGACGAAGGTTAGCTTGTATTTGAGGAAGGTAGAGAAAACTTTTGTCAACAGACAAAGGGACTGTCAGCATGGATACTTCATTTAACTGACAGAATGGAGAATGGACCTGGACCTCATTTAACGTGAGTAACATACACACTGTCTGTCCGTCTGTCTGTCTGCTAACACAGTCTGACAGGTGTTGGGTTGCCAGTTGCCTCAACAGGTCCACACAGCACACAGCCATAGTAGAGGCCAACTAAAGGCTCCAAATTCTTCCCTAAGTGTAGTCATCATAATAAAATGTACTTTTCAGGTTGCCAAGGTTGTTATTCGTCTGTGCGGAACATTGGTTTTATTTAATATTGGGAAGTTTTCAGTAAGGATGGGTTTTGGGGGCCGCCAGAGCCTGAAATTCCTCTCAAAACAAAGATGGCGCTGCCAGGTTCAGAGTTAGGTTCCACAGCGACAATGTCGCCAGCGCCATCTTTGTTTTTAAAGTCTAGTTTGCTCTGGCAGGACAAAACCCCAAGTTATTGAAAACTACTCAGTATTAAATAAAAGGAACGTTCGACGGATTACAACCTTAGCCACCTGGCAAGAAGCTTATTTTTTGTGATTACTACACACAGGGAAGAACGTATGTTGAGGCTAGCTTGCCAACTGCTCTCCCAGGGTTATATTTAAATGGCTCGGGGCCTCTGTGTGTGTATTCTTAAACTCTTTGCTGTGTTCATGTTGATATTATGGTGGTTATATACACAATGCACTGAAGCTGTTTGTTGTGTTGTTGCTGTCTACATGGACTGTTTGTCTGTGATAACTGACTCGCCTCCTCTTTTCTGTGGGCAGCTTCTAGATAAATGTGTAAGAACATGCTTAGTTTTGATGCATGCACTTGTAATGTTTGATGGGAAAATGAATTTTTAGATTTTTGGTGCTTATCTGTATTGAAAGCTTTATAGTTCAGTATATTATGCTGATTTAACAGTGTGAATAAAAAAGAGCTTATGTGAACTGAAGTCTGTCTAGCTGGTTGGATTTAAGATACACAGTCTGAGTGAAAATACTGACAGATTGTCTTATGTATTGTTTGATGTTATTATTGATGAGAAATGCATTGTGAAAGGCCAGAATAACAGCATGAAAGCATTCCTGAAAAAGTAAATGATTGCTGTCTTGGAGTGGATTTCTCCTTCATGAATTGAGTCTTAGTTTTACTTAGTGCTGCTGAAGTCAATCATTGTCAAAGCAGAGCAGAAAAACAGGATAAAAAGCCAAGGCCAAGCAAAGCGGTGTGTGTTTACACACCACAGGCAGATGGATTTCACTGTACATCTGTGTGTGGAGCCGCTGATCAGAACATTCTGAGGTGCTGACTTAGTTATCTTCTCTGGAAAAAAGACATCTTCCATTAAAATAACATTTTGTCAGTGTTGTGGGATTAAAAAGCTAATCTGATCTGAACTCATATGTCAGCTACGTCATGTATGGCAGTGCCAGTGTTGGCCAGATAAAGTGAAATAACTTCTGTCACTGACTTCTAACAGTTTGCTCTCCTGCTGTTGGCAGCTGTTCCAGGCGAACCGACTCCTGTCCTGAGAACTAAAATGGAATCAAACACTTGAGATAAACGTGTGGCTGCCCTGCTGGGCAGATAAATGTGGCAATAATCTGTGTAGCTGCAGACTCTCTGACTCATGGTGACAACTAAAACCATCACAGGCCAATTGTCAGTCTGCCTATGGCAGCGTCACATAACCAGAAAACCAGTTAGGTGCTGTTAGAAAACTTAATATCGTGAGTGGAAAAGCTGAAGTTGAAAGTTTCTTTACTAAAAAACATTAATGCATTTTCGTACAGTATATCAGTGTAGCAAGAAATAATGGTAGTGTGACCATAAGGTAAATATGCAATGGAATCTGAAGTGATATGAAAGCACAACTACTTAAATTCAGTAAACAAAAAAAATTGATAGACATGACACACTTTGATAATTGTTTATGTCACCTTTGCTAGACAGAGCATTGTGTAGTACTTCGTTAATCATCATCTGTGAACAATGTTCAGTTTGTGGAATATTTTTGGGAGATGACCCTAAAAAACATGAGGTGAAGCACATGGCGGCTTGTTTAATCCATGAGAAGTGCCTGCAGTCATCTTCAGTCGCACCACAACGACCCCAGCAATAAGCTAAAGCAACGGCGTCTCCTAAAGGACAGAACCTTGGGGAAAAGTTCATATGTATCAACTTTGAAGTGCAGAAATAAGAAACCAGACATAAAAGGCAACAAACGTAAAAATAGAAATGAACATCTGAAAAATAGAAATAAAAATTCCATTAAGTCTTGAGCTGCTTTTTAAAATTTGTCCAAAGATCTTCAGTTCAAATGAGAATGAGCTCATGAACATTTCGATTAATTATCTTCTCTCATGTGGACTTTGGCTGCTGCTCTGTCAAAACAAAACCGTATGACAGAATGAGAAAGTTAGATTTTCTAATTTGTTGGCATTTGCAGGTTTTGTTCTCAAATCTTTTTTTTGTGGGCCATGTAAGTTTCAATCTTATGGACAATATCTGGGCAAATTGTTTATGTGTGAAGTACATCTCAAGTACATTTGAGTATCTGTGAATATACAGTATGTGTGGCCGTCTGTGTCATGCAAGTAAACAGAGCAACATACAAAATAATTGCATTTGCTGCTGCCTGGAAAAACCTGAGTCAGCATAATCAATCAGCAGAGAAACGGTCCAACGTAGATCAAATATGTAACCTGATTGTAGGCCGACCACCCGCCCCTGTGTTACATGTGAGGGATGAAATTACAGCAAGCAGACCATGTATATTATTCAATTTGTCGGACACACACACACAAACACACACACACAGAGCAGGCCTGATTTGTCAAGTGGTGTGTTCACTGCTGGAGAAAAATGTTTGTATTTAGCAACCTGGACCGTATTTTCCCGTGTTTCTGTGTCTAATGGACTAATGGGGACAATTTTTAAAACAGGCCCAGAGTGGAGCAAGAGCGCTGCAGCCAGGTGCTGCGATGCAGGCTTCCACCAATCATCAGCTCTGAACTGGTCAAAATAAACCATCAGCTCACTGAGTGAGAGGATGACTGAGCAGTGGAGAGACTGACAGAGGAGGTTTTGGTGAATTTTATTTGGTTTTGTCATGTTTAAATGAATGAAAGGGTTATTCATGTTTTTATCACTACCCCGGGTTTTCCTTCGCGCACATCTCCGAACCGGAACCTATGAGCAGGAGCACATGTTGGACTAAACTCTTCATCACATCAGTGATTTCTGCATTATTTTAAATTGCAGGGATCAAATATATTTACTACTTAATATTAAGATTTTAGTTTAATAATTTAGGTATTACTTCCATAAACTTCACATGTAGCATGTTAATTAGCTGGTAGCGCTGTGCGCAGTGCTCCTGTCACAGCTGCTGTGCACATTTCCAACAACTCCAGAGCTCTGAGAAGTTCAAAAAAGATAAGATGTAATCGTTTCCAAAAGTCACAAAATAATTTTTAGTACCTGCGTCTTGGTAGTGTTATAGAAATTACGTCCCTCCGGTGGTGTGTCATTGCAAGCTGAAAAGACAGATCTGATTGGGTAATGCACATTATGAAAATAAGTAAAAAAACAACAACAACAACAAAAAAGAAACAGTTGAAAAATGGTATTTGAAAAGCATATATTTGAAGTACCATTGCAGTTAAACAGTACCCTACAGAAAAAGCAGAGGGCGCTGCAGCAGCTCGTTTTCACTCCTTGGCTTTTAACTTTAAACTGAGAGTTGTAGGTATACTTTGGTTTTTGTGGTTTTATTGTTTTTAGTGTAAAGTGGTGTTTGTATTTTTGTTACATTCTGACTGTGTGACCCTCCTGTTTGTGTGTACAGTTTTGTGAACTATGTTGTTTTAAACGTGCTTTATAAATAAAGTTGGATTGGAATGAGGCGTGTTTTTTACGACGACCTGCGATGGGAGGAGAATTTGTGTTTGTCAGTGGAATCTGGTAGCTGTGAGGAGAGCATTGTTGTAGTTTGTGGTTCAGCAAAATGTGTCTTATTCCTCAACAAAAGGTCTGTCACTGAAGAGATCCTTTGTTTTGTTTGTTTGTTTTTCGTTTGTTTATAAAAGTGTCAGTCAGATATTCAAATAAAAATCTGATC
>JAQFJA010000017.1:14078896-14101434 GCA_029874485.1 Naso brachycentron
AACTTGGAAGAGCAGCCGTGTTTCCTGAGAGCTTATCAGTCTGTCAGCGTGTGTCAGATGTGTGTGTGTGTGTGTGTGTACACACACAGGCTCAGAAGTTCGTTGTGGAAATCTGGTTTTACTTCGGAAAACGAGCTGGTAGTTTTCTTCACTGTGCGCCGAATTGAAAAAGAAAACAGACATGAAAAAGTTTTTCACTTAATCTGTTACAGCATGACTTTATTTTAAACCGCAAAGTCTTTTTTAACCTTTTCTTAAACGGAGTTTTGCGTTAATAATGCGTGAAAGCAGCGCGAGGCAACAACTGTCACATCCGCGTGGACCCCACAGCGATCAAACGCATCCAGATTTTTTATTAAGTTCTCACCTGTTTTCTAACTTGCTGCTCGTGATGAAGACGGTAAGTTCCGTGTCCGTTTGAGTCACACAGGAGAGGAAAATATCCCGGGTTGTCCTCTGTGTCACTTCGCCGCGCTGCTGAAGGTGAGGTGCGGAGAGCGAGAGGCGCGCGGCGCTGTGATGCGGCAGGCATGAATGAACGCGGGGTACAGGGAACGATGCGGTGACGTCACATGGAGTGGATTGGCCACGCCCCCCCTGTTAGCGTGCTCGAAATGATCTGACAGACAGCCTGTCAGCGTGCAGCGAGCTGTGAGCAGACATGTTAATTTAATTTCCGAAGGTCAGAAATTAGACCACAGATGTTTTTTTAAACTCTAGAATGCTTTTTCCGAAAAGATGTAAACATGCACACGTCACAGTTATTTGAGACACGATTCAGTCTGATATTTTTTAGAATAAATGTTATAGAAAATAAAAATCCTGTAATATTATATTTGAAATGATATGTAACAGAACTCTAGTGTGTCTCCCCCTCTGTAGAGCTGGACCTCGACAAAGTCTTCTGTGTCTTGTTTAGTTAATAACTTAAAATTCCAGTGAATTCATCCAAAAGGTTGACAGTTTTTTTGTTGTTGTTTTGAGTAATTAATTAATCCACTGATTGTCTCACTTCTAATGTAATGTGTCTGTTTTATGTACATGTGATCTGAACACACTCGACAGATTCATAACATGCAGAGACTGCTCAGTAAGGCTGCACACTTCATCAAAATGTAATCTTTCGCAAGAGGCCCACTGCAATTTTCAAACTGCATCTTGGTACAATTATGTCAAAGGAGAAATGTTTGTCAAAAATATCATGAAATTCAAATATTGTGCTGCTGCAGAGTCGTCCTGGCCCACACACCACATGCTGCAGGCTGAAGGAAACGTCTTTGTCTGGTGGAGATTCCTGCGATAATCACACTCTAAACATTTTAATATCTTATTTGATGAAAGTGAGAATAAAGATTTCAAGATTATAATTTCCTCTTATTTGGAAGTTCATGTTGGAATTGAATGAATGCAATATCAGTCCAAATAATTGCAATTAGATATTTTTTCAAAATTTGCAGCCCCACTATTAAGACGATAGAGTTGTGTCACCACCGCATGTTCCTCCTGTGTCTGTGACTGTGTGTGTGTGTGTGTGTGTGTGTGTGAGAGAGAGAGAGAGAGAGATTTGGAACATATTGCAGATGCTCCCCTCGGCTTGAATCATGCAACACAAACAAAGTGACGACCAAGATATTTGCATAAAAGGCAAATCTTTTTTCACTCTGTGATTGAATTGTTCTCTGAACAGACACGGTGAAGATGTTTCTGGTCTGCGAATAGTTCAGAGGCTCCAGAAATAACAAGAAAAAACAGAGAATGTAGGAAACACTTTTGTTTTAAGAACATCCTGCAGCTCTGCGTCTGTGTGTGTGAGAGTGTGTGCTGTTTTCTTCCCCCATGAGTGTGACAGTGAAACGCTCAAAGTATCCAGTGTGTCAAAGGTGTGTTAGGTTTCCTGTGTGTATTTGTGTGTGTATGTGTGTTGCACACATTGCCCACATTCAAATGAATTTGACGCCGTGTCTTCTCCTCTGGGTGGTCATCAGGCTGGTGTCTTGCATTCAGTGATTTTGTGCAGGAAAGATGACGTCAGCCACAAAGGTCCATTTTGTTCTTTTGCAAAAACCTTTTAAAAATCCTTTGATGCGTTGAAAGGTTGCTCTGATGATGGATGGAATAAACAGCAAACAGGATCTGCTGAAGTCTCTGAAATGACGTCGGTGCTTTAATTCCGGCCCGTTATCAGCGTCTTCATCGTGATGTGTTGCTAATTGGCTGTTGCTGCTTCCTCTGCAGACCGATGTGCTTCAGTATCTCTGAATCCTGAAGTTTCTCGGCTGATCAAGAGTTGAACTGGACTCATTTTACAACCTGCCCGCTGAGTTCTGGAGCGTATTTCAGGTTTTGACAGCGGTCATAAGATGCTTTTCTTCCTCTTTATCTTTCCCTTTCTTTTGCTTCTCTTTCGCTCTGTTTTTGCAGCCATCCGTTTCCCTCTCTGTCGTCTTTTTATACTTTCTCTATTTTTGTTTCCTCACGCGGCTGAGGCCTCTTTTACCTCGTCCTCTGCTCCGACTCACCCCAAAATACCTCTGCTTTCCTTTCCTTCATTCCTTCCGGTCCGTGCTTTTTCTTGCTCTGGCTTTACTTTAACTTTTCACTTCTTTTCTGTCACTTTCTTTCTTTAACTTTTTGCTTTCCTCTTTTCCTTTCTTGTTATTTACTTTCTTCAATTTTCTCTTCCTTACCTACCCTTGTTTCCTTTCCTCTCTGTTCCTTTTCACTTCCTTCCCTCTCCCTCCTTTTTTGTCCTTTCTTTTTCCTCCTTTGGTCTGCCTTTAGTTTCTTGTCAGTCATTTCCTTTCTTTCTCTTTCCAGTCATTTACTTCTTTTGTCCTTCCTTTTATTTTCCTCTCATTTCTTTCTTTCAATCTCTTGCTTTCCTTTAATTTTGTATAAATCTTGTTTTATAATGTCGAGTTTTTCTTCCTTTCTCCTAAAGCGGAGCCAAACAGCCAGTGCTCAGTGCAGCTGTTGTTTACATGATTTTCATCCAGTGGTTTTCTTTGTTAATAACATCATCATCTTACGATAAGGAGCTGCAGCTTTGATCTTTTGTCTGAACTATCTTGGATAACAGTTTTTATCAGAATCTGATCAGCAGTCAGTTTATTTTAATAGAAAATCAACAAGCTCAAATCTCCTGTGAATCCAGATTTTTCCAATCCAGCCTTGAGTCGTTATTTATGCAGGTAATGAAAGAAAATATGAGTCCAAGGTGATCCTCCCTGTCTGTACTCTTTATAGCAACATTTTATTTGTTGATGGAGGTCTTGGTCCACAGATCCGTCGTTCTGCTCTGCTGGTAAACAGCTTTGTTTGTTGAGAGTTTGGCTTCAGTTAAAGTGCTGACGAGCGCCGCATGTATTGTTTGAGTCTCTCTCCCCCACACACTCATACAGAGGGCCCCCGGGCTGCATCACTCCTTTATTGTCCACAAAATGTGTATGTGTGTGTGCGCTCCAGCCTGCTAATGGTCCTTGTCTGAATCATTAATGAGTTTATTGATTTTGGGTGAAGATGTGATCATAAATGAAGCTGGTCAGTCAGCAGCCTGTAATCACACTGAAATCCTGCAGAACACCAAAGAAGGAAACAGGATCCGTTAGAAACGATGACACGTGTGTTTAAATGTCACGGTTTGGGTTCAATAAACCAAATGTTCACGTGTGACCAGGTCAGTGTGGTTGACTGCAGAATAACATAAAATTTCTCACATTTTCAAAGTAAAACATACTTTTGTAGTTTTTACATACTAAAAAAAAATGACCAAAATCGCCTCTGTAGTTCTGCTGTGTGTGGTTTCTTGGCTCAGCCTTGCCTTTGCCTCCACCTGCAGGTGTTTCTGTGTAAGTACAAGTAACATCTGTGGTTGAACAAGAATCAGCACAAGAAAGCATATTTTACTAAAGTGTGATTTTTCAGAAAAATCAATCAGTTCCCTTTGCCTGAAACCCCCCAACTCACAACGTTCCAGTGGAACATTTTAGTCAGTTGGAACAAAGACTCAGTAACCAGGCGGGAACGACCTCAGACAGGAAGCAGTGACCGAAGTGTCTCAGAAGTCTCCAGAGGAGTTGGGTGAACTTTACAGAGGGACAAACTTCTCAGTAGTTCATTAATCTGCTATCAATAAAAAAGCTGCTGAGAGGCTGAAGTCTGAATACTGACGTCCAGATGAAAGTTTTAACAGTTTATTTAAAAACCAAAAAAGAGAGACTGAACACGCAGCTGTTGCACAAAAGCAAAACTAAGTTAGGCTCTAACAGATGTGACAGTTAACAGAAAACATCAGAGCCCCGCTAACGCTTTTTGTCTCTGTTCCTGCTGCGATTCAAGTGAGCAGATAAATCATGTGAAACCACACCTATGTGTCGATTACTGGACATCACCTGTGCAGCCTAAACAAACAAACAACACATTGCAAAATACACATTTTGGCTCCTGCAGTTGGAGTAACGGGACAGAAACCTCACCCGAATGAAACGCAACTGGCAACAGACCAAAAGCCCCCAAAAGACTCTGAGAGCATCTTGAAAATTTCCCTGTTGAAGCAAAAATTCAGAATTAAAGCACTGAAGCTTTTCACCTGCTGTGATCAGCCAGAGTCCAAACCTGAACCCCAGAGAACATCTGCCAAAAAAATCTGAGTTAAAGCAGATCAGCCGGGACGAATAAAGGAAAGTGACCTCAGCGGGACAAGCTCTGAGTGTGTGTTGATCATTACAGGTTGCTGTGTGTCGAATCATTTTAAATTCACAACATAAATTTAGCAAGAAATGAAAATGTCTCAGCACTTCCAAGTCTCACTATGTGCAGCCTTTAAAGTTCCACTGTAACACCAACATGAAGGTTGCACAGTGTGAACTTTGAACTGCTAAGATTATGATTTAGTGCTGAGTCAGGCTGAACACATGCTCAGATGGACAGACGGACACCATGTGCTGGACTGACGTGGCCGGTCAGACACTTTACACCCGGGTGAGTTTCTGATAATTGTCCCAAAGTTTTGTGATGTATCTAAAACTGCACAGCTGAGTGCGTCTTGCTCTAAGCGAGTGGAGGAATCGCCTGTGGCTGCAGTTCAACTCGCCCTCTCTTCACAGGAGCAGACTCTCCTGTGCTGGACCATCCTGGGATGTTTCTCGCTCCTCTGGCTGCTGGCGCCTCGCTCCAGATGTTCGGACCTCTCCTCGTCTCTCCCTCACTCCCTGTGCATGTGCTTCAGTATGAACTCCTGTGGGGTTTGCTTGTTCGTCGTCGTCCCAGGTCTCCGTGCTTGAGAGGAGGTTGAGCCGTTCAGGTTTGGGAGTTGAACCATTTGCTCCTGGATCAGTCTGGAAATCTACAGCATCTGATTTTTCATGGTTCATTCTGAATACACGACATCTGTTCCCTCTGACTTTCATTTCACTGTTTACCTGTTACAGGAATTTTATTTATTTTATGGGCGTTATTATCTAAATCGAAGGACTTTGAGGCTCATTTGTAATTCATCATTTTAAGCAGGACAAATAAAATTGATTTGACTCTAAATGTATTATTTTTGTCAACTGTCTATAACCAGAAGATATTCAAATTCACAGTAACACAGAACTGCGAACACAGCTGGTGATCAATCATTAATTAGTTCCTTATTTTAATATCTAATCAACGAATCATTTCGCCTTGACACGTTCGCTGCAATACGCGCTCAGCGACACCAGAGGGCGCACGAGGTTCAGGATTTGGAGTTCACATCCGTTGAACACTGAATCGAAAATTGAATCAAAGTTCTGGTGTGAGTTCTAAACGATGTTTGTATACAAAGGGGAAGAAAGCTGTAATTAGAGAAATGTGAGGATGTAAATAAGAATGCATTTCTCCTCTTCATAAGTAACCGCAGACTAATGACGTCATGGTTTCTTTATGTCATGTTGATTCGAATGGAGTCGTTGCGTTTCACGGACGTTTCTGTAAATGTGTTTGAATGAAACGGACATTTGGATTATTAATGGAGCCCGCTTCGTGCCGCGTGTGTCTCTTTGTCATTGTTGGGAGACGGATGGAGTTACATCCGGATTAAAAACGCTCTGTTTGTCTTTTCTAATAGGAGCCAGATGTTACCTCCAGCCGCGGCGCGCTCTCCCTCAGCCCGCCTCCCACCAATGAGAGCGGGCCTGAACTCCTCCCTCCTGCCTGCGGAGAGTCGGAGGCTCGCCGGAGCCGAGGAGTCTTCTCCTCCTTCGTGCTGCTCCTCACAGTGCTCAGCTGCTCCGCCATGGACAGAGGGGACCTGCTGGCTGTGTGTGTGCTCTGGCTGAGCTGCGGTGTGTGTGTGGTGTCAGCCGTCCGGCGGGCTGATCTGTTTCCGTTCGGCTCTCTGAGCGGAGATCTGATCCTGGCAGAGGGCGACGATGAAACCTCCAGAGTGCTGTCCCTGCCCAAACCCTTCTACTTCTATGACTCCCTCTTCTCTCAGCTCTACGTAAGTACGACTTCATCAGCGCTCCTGTGCATTACCTGTGCACGCGCCGCGGTGTGCGCTCACCTTCGCATGTTGCAGCTGTTGGATGAGCGCCGCCGCGGAGCGCTGGCTGTGTTTCACGGTGCCTAACGGAGCGATCACCTGTTTGAACGGAAAAAAAAGGTGAAGACAAACTGAGTTCACCGACCTGCGCTCACAATAATCCGATGGAAACATCATCTGTCCTGCGCAGCTGCGGAACGAGAAAAAGCTTTCAGACGTGTTTTATTTAGAGAAGTTTCAACAAATCCAAAATATGGAGGCCGATAATTCTGAATTAATTGTGCCAGAAAAAGTTTAATTACTGTAAACCTCGTGTTGGAAGAAGTATTTTTAGTATACTACGTTATTTAGAACTACAAGTAACAAAGTAATGCAGAAATCAGGATATAAAATTTAAACTTTTGAGTAACTTTAAGATTCATTTAAGTGCAGTAGCTTGACTTAAGTATTGTACCAGAATACAATTCGAAGGTACTTGTACTTGAGTACTTGAGTGCTGCTTAACAGGTTCACTTCTACTCCATTTACATCTGCTTTAGTTACTGGTCTCGACTTATTCATGTGTGTTTTTATATTAAATAAGATGCAGCGTGCTCTATAAAGTATTCACAGGGTGCAACAGGTTTTCCATGTTCTATAGGTGAAAATTTTAATGCAGGACTTCACTTGTAACAGAGTATTTCTACACTGTGGTACCTCTACTTATATAAGATCTGAGTACTTATCCTGCCATGGCGATAATATCATTATTACTGAGAAATTAACATGTAGAAAATGTTTAAAAGTATTGTGGTGAAGTAATTATATTTAAGTAAAAGTGGCAGTACTTCAGCGTAGTGTGTTCATTGGGTATGTGGTATTTTTTTCATTGTATATTGTTTGGAGCCAAATATTTTGTATGTTTGTGTCAATAAAATAACGTAATGTAGAAATACTCCATTACAAGTAAATATCCTGCATTCAGAATCTTACATAATGAAGTTCTGTCTGTAACTGAGCTCTGACACAATTATCTGTCAGCATTGAGCTGTTGTTGTGTTCTGGGATTATTGTTGCTGCTCACATGTTTATGCATGAGTATTTCAATAGTATAGTACTTAAATGCAGTACTTCAGTAAATGTACTCCACTCTGTTTCACCGCTGATGAAATAGATTGCAAATGCAGATAAAAACCACTGAGTGCATGACTTTTATTATCCACAACGTTAACGTCCTGATCAGAATGTGTTTCTGACAGACGGTCAGGGAGCCTTGAAGGAGCTCCAGAGGTTTGTGGGGGGGGGGCCGTGGGGTTCATTATGTGGTTCCTGAGGTTCCTGAAGGCTCTCCTGCTGTTCCTGAGGAGCTTCCAGAGGTTTATGAGGGGATTTGGGTTCATTAAGAGGTTCTGTGGGTTCATGTTGCTGCTCCAGATATTTCTCTTTTTATGATCGGTTCTGAAGTATTCAGAGTACTCAGGGAGGTCTGCGTGCTGGTGACATGAACATGGTGACTCTCTCTGTGTGTAGGTGGCTACAAATGGCATCATATCAGCCCAGGACCTGCCGATGGAGAAGCAGTATGTTGACGACGGCTTCCCCACAGATTTCCCGGTGGTGGCTCCGTTTCTGGCCGACATTGACACCAGCAGAGGACGAGGACAGATTTACTACCGAGTGACTGAGACACCGAGTGTTCTCAACAAAGTGGCTCAGGTGTGTTGATCCTTCGAAAGAAGAGATACCCGTCTCCACCGTATGGTTGTAAACTCACTGCAGATGTTTGTTGTCTTGTTGCCAGGTAAAAAAAGCTTGAAATGAAATGTTGAGTTGAACACTTTTGCTCTGGATTCTCTGTTTTTTCAGTTCTTCATCCATTAGTTTAGTCCATTTTACACTCCACCTCCCATGTTTTCTCCTCCTCTCCCTCCATCATTCATTCCTTTATTCATTCATCTGCTCACTCAGGAAGTTCATCGAGGGTTCCCAGATGCAAAATTCACACCCACACATGCTGTGGTTGCAACATGGGAGAATGTTGCAGCATACGAGGAACCGAGTCGATCCGCTGGGCCGTCAAACAAGGTGAGACAGATGGAGGATGAAGAGCTGGAGCTCCAGGCCTTCGTCTCCGTCTCTGTGTGTGTGTGTGTGTGTGTTTATTCATGATTTCATTTGATGGTCATGTGAGCAGCCTTCGTGCTTCTCACTACTATGTTTTAGTTCTCGTGAGAGACAACCCTGAATTCCAGGAGGATGTGCATCACTTGTAATCAAGCTTGGGTGGGGGGTCTATTTGTAATTCCCCTTCCCCTCCTAATCTGCCTTTTAACCTTTCCAAGGGGTCAGAGGTCATCTTTAAAGGTCATCAAAGTGCCCCCTCCTCCCTACTCGTTATCCCCCTCCTCCAGTTCACACACAGGTAGACACAAACATGCCTTGACCGCTCATGCTCACATGCTCTGTTGGACTTTCCGTCCCTCCCTGTTTGTCAGCCACTTAATAACTCGGTTTAACATTGAAGGACTCAGAGTTCAGTTCCTCCACAGTGACAACATGAAGTTCAAGAAAATACACAAACACATGGTGACTCATATTATTATTCTTTGTCTAAGTTAGGTTTAATGTTTCCATGGAGTCTGTGAGTTAGCTGTGTGCTAAGCCATGTTTTATATTTGCTTACATTTTTGCACATTGACGCCATTTAAAGTATGCTAAATTGGCTGTTAAAGCTTCCTGTTTGCATTGTACCAAAGTGTGGAAAGACAACTGTCATCATTTTGTCTCTGAGGAGAATGTAAAAACTCAAAGACTCTAAAGCAAGTCCTGTATTAATGGATGTTTATTAAAGGTGTACATCTCAGATGATATTATCCACAGAAAGTGAAGGCATGCTGCATTTTAAAAACTACAGACTAAGTTCTGACTCTGAGATATCGCAGGAATTTTGACGTAAATTGAGGTAATTGGGCTTGAAGGGTTTTAAAGGACTTTAATTGCCTCCATGAGCTCTCTGTCACAGTCAGCGCTGCAGCTCCACCTGCTGACCTCGTTAGCGAGCGGAGCAAAACATCGAGCCAAACTAAAGTCCCTCACTTCCTGTTATTTTTATACCACTGTCTCATTCACACATCGCTCCCTGCTCACCCCTCTGTCAGCTGTCTGCCAACCCTCTGCAGAGCCACGACTCAGTTTTCAAAGCTTTTACTGGACAAACACTGTTTTACTTGTTTGTAGTTTTTTACAAATTTTTTACAAATTGTCGTAGAAAGCAGCATGTAATTTCGTGCTATTTCTAGTGAAAATAGGAATTTTCTTAAAAGAGAAACCTCAATTTAAACCCATTTAAAACAATTTGAAACATTTATTGTACGTGCAGATAATCTGCTGAGCATTGACCAAAGGACTCTTCAGTTCATGTGAGTAATTGACTGGATAATTCAGGGACTCTTCCATCAACTAACGCCCACAGAAACTGGACGTTAGTCACATAAGACCAAAAAAAAAGCAAACAAAAAGGAAAATTAAAGCGGCAGTGGCCACAACATTCAGACTTTCAGCCTCTAGTTTAGGTCCAGAAATGCTTCATCCTACATTTCCCATATTGCAACTCAGTAGCTTTACTTTAGACCCTTTCTGCCTCATAGATACGATTTCTTTAAACTGCAAATCTCAGGTACATAACGCCAGCTTTCCTATAAAGATGTAGAGACAGGTTGGTGACACAAACTGAGACAATCCTGATGATGTCACAAGGACATCATCTTATTTTTTTGGTCTTTCAAACTTTTGAAGTGTCACCAGAGTCATTTAAGCCACCGTGCAGGTATCTTCATAGGCTGAGTAGTGCTGGACAGTGAAATTAACCAAAACTCAGCAGATATCACTTTTAGGGGAACTGCTGGAAGTGTTAAACACTTTATATATTTTCTTTATAATTAATACCAAATTTCACTCTACTCTCTGGAACCCTTTGTACAATTTAGAGGATTTATGTGAGTTCAGCTCTGGGAAGGACTCCAAGTAAAGCCAGACCTGCTGAACTTATCGATCAAACAAACTCTGCTTTGTTGTTCCTGGTCTGGAGTGTGTGGGATGGAGGGATGGAGGGAGTGGCAGATTTAAGGGAAAACCCCCCGAGATCTCTGTGTCCCTTTTTCTCTCATCTGTTTGTCCTTTTTCTTGACGCTCATGGTGTGATTTCTTTGGTGCCTTTTTCTTCCTGATGATCAAAAGTTGAACATACAATCATCATGAAGCCTCTTATGACTTCTCTCAATACTAAAGGCTCGTTTTAATTGTATTGCAGCCAAACAGATAAATCCAGCAGTGCGTCTTCCTAACCTTCAGATACATGAATTAAGTCTCACAGTCTCTGTCCGTTATCGTGTAAATGCTGATCAAATGCTGGAGTCGTCGTCTTCGAGTGCGAAATGTTTTTCCTTGAGGTTTGTTTTTTTATTGAAAGGGTCTGTCGGGCTTGTCAGATCGGAGCAGTCGGGGTCCCGGCTTGGATTTGCTTCAGTGGGTCTCTCTTCGGACTGATAGCATCTTCCTTTGAAGTGATTAGCCAGAGGTGCTGGGTGGGGTGCGTTGGGGGTAGAGTGGTATGTGTGTGTGAACTGATTAACCTGAGGTGTGTGTTTGTCAGGATGTGTATTAAGGGTGGTGGGGCAGGGTAGCATTTTGGGGGAGGGGGCAGACTGTGTGGAGTTTCGGGGCCGGATGCAGAGACGAGAAGAGCGACAGGAGAAGGAAAAAACAGGAAAATGGAGGAAAAAGCAGAAGAGAGAAAGTTCACATCCTTAAATGTGGCGTTGTGTTTTCTTAGAAATTAGTCTGAAAGAGGCGATTATCGTAATTAGAAAGTAATTGCTTCATTTGAAACCTAAAACACACACTCTGTTGTATCCACTCCCTTTAGCCCAGTTTGCTAATGAGCAGAGCCATTACGCCAGAAATCCTGCCGTCCGTGTGTTGATGTTCATGAAGCGTTGACCAGCTTCACTTTAAACAGCATATAACCAATCCACCTTCACATCTTCTATATGTACAAGCTTTTATCATCACTCCACAAAACATTGGTCAACTCGAATGTCCAAAAATTTCAGTTGATCCTACTGAGATCCTCGTTGCATCGTTGCTGCAGTTGTGACTGAAATATCTCAACAACTTCTGGATGGGTTGCCATGAAATATTTTCCAGACATTCATGATTCCTAAAGGATGAATCTGAAAGCAACATGATGTAGGAATTCATTTCTGTGCATTTTTGCACCCTCACAACATTACAGGTATTTCCTCCCCCATGTGTCAAACATCCAGCAAAAGCCGCAACACACGACATGTAAGTTAGCAAGCAGCTGCTTCCTGTTCGACAGCAACAAGTCTTTTGCAGTTCCTCTGGCTCGTTCACTGTCTCTTTTCTTCCATCAAGCGTCCTTTTTACAGCATCCTCCCCTCTGTCATGACGTCAGTAGAAGCTGTTCAGTCCAGCTACGGTGCTCGCTCACTCGGCGCTGGACCTCCATCTTTCAGAGAGCCAAACCTCCTCTGAAAGCAGGGCAAAACACCGACACTCCCTGCTGCTGCAGCTTCAGTCTGCAGGCGGCCAACATGTTGCCTTCAGGTACCTCCGTGAATCACAGCGTTGAGGACAAGCATTCGTAGGACATCAGAGGGAAAACCAGAGGACATTTTCTCTCCATAAATTATAACCCAGCTTCACCAAAATGGCTGTTTTGTGCGACCTAATAACGTACAAGTTAAGTTTTAGGGCGTGGCTTGAAGTCACATCTCAAGCTACAGAAGTGCTGAGTGACTGAGAGCCTGTAACAACTCACTCTCACATTAAAATGATTTTAAAAATGTTATTTTAAGGTGAAACAGCTACATAATTTCGCTTTAATGACTTTGATCTTCATCTGACTTTTTCCTCTAACCCCACAACAAGCTCCACATTTTGGGTTCAGAGAGAATTATTTTGTCAGTTTTGGATGGATTGCAATTAAATCAGGAGCAGTCTCAAGTTTTTGCATCAAACGAAACACTTTGTTACAGTTCGTTCTTCCTTTTACATGACAGCGACGTGCTGATGCCTCTGAAATGGAAAACATTTGAAACTGGGTTCCAAACTGTAATCTTTTGAAACTGCAACCTGCATTCTGCTCTCGCCAAACTGATTAAACACTCCACAGTGCACCCAAAGCAGGTTGAATATGACGATAGTCTGTTGAGGTGAATATGAGTGATCAGAGAATTAATTTAGATGTCAAACTATGGCTGAATTACATTGATTAGTGGGGCTTAGGACTTAACTGAGGACGTGGTGGAGTTGTTACTCCACCTCATCATCTGTGAAGTTGAAATGTAAACTGGCTCCGGGAACAGTATCCGTCACCTGAGGAAGCCAGGGCCACCAGCAAAGACTTCCCACACAAAAAAAGGTATGTAGGCCTGATTATAATCCTCTGATTTAAGCTTTTACCTAAAAGTATGAACAAATATGAACTTTTGCATCAGCGTCTCCAAACACCTCCGTCTCTGCCCGTTCGCAGTAAGATGCAGTGCTGGAGTTTTCAAAATAAAACGGGGACAGCAGCGTTTCCAAACTGCTCCGTCTTTAAGCTGCTGAGACGCCAGATTAGTGACGATGCCAGACTGAACCAATACTGATGCGTCTTTGATTTAAACGGAGTAATGTGGATGTAGCTTCGGGTTGTGACGACACTGAGATTAGTCTTTAGCTCAGACTGTAGCAGGCTGAAGGAGGCCACAGCCTCACGAAGCTGCTGGCATGTGAAAATATTTCAGTCATTTCTGATTTTTTTAACAGTGAGCCACTAAAAAAATACTTAAATGTCTGTGAGTAATTTTACTACATTTTTCATTTAGAAAATATGTGAGAAACCTTCATCCTCCTCTACACATCACTCCTTCAGACTGAACGGTCAGTGGTGTGCTGCGTGCCACAGTGAGGGTTATGTAATGTTAAAGTTCTTTGACAGGAAATGGTTCAGAGGGACGACATAAGGTATGTCGAACAATATGCACCATATTGCACATCTGTCCTTGAGTTCTCTTCCTGTGTTGCTGTATATGAGCACAAATCTGAAGTGGAATGTGTTTTTACGTCTGACCACAGTCGACCTTTTTCCCCCTCGAGCTCCTTTCAAAGCTGAATGTGCACAGAGGGAACGCGTTGTAGGCTGAGCAGCATGTTACATGTCTGCTGTGTGAATGAGGGAATAAAATGACTCCACTGTTGGAGTTGGCTCTCGCCTTTCATATTGCTATCTTTGCCTTATCTTCCTCTTCTATTCTCTCCTCTTCTGTTTTTCTTCTGTTCTGTAGCACAGTAGGAACTATTGTTTCTGCGTGTGTTATTTGTTGTTTCAGGGGGGCCCTTGTGGGGACACAGGGGGCATCCCTTGAAATATGTGCATCTTGGTTCAAAGGAGACTCCTCCTGAACTTCAGCTTTCATAATATGTTATTCTGTCCTGAAGCCAAGGGGTAGATTTGTCTGTCATTGGCGTTCGAGTCTGTCTGTGCTGCTCAGTAACACAATAACTGAGTTTCAGGATCCTGGTGGCTTCAGTAATGAGCAGTAAAGTCACAGTGCTGTTGTTTGTGGTTGTGGGAAAGATGGACTTGTTCACAAACCGTTCAGGGTCTAAGAAAAGTGGCTTTGGTTTTAGTCACCGTGTGTCCATGAGCTGATCAAAAAGGTTTTGAAAAGCTTCGATGAGCTCTGAACAGTTTCCTGAAGCTTTAGGAAAGAAGGGAATCCTTTAAGCACAGCTCAAGTTTGGAGCAGCGATTTTCATGTGACAGCAAAATACTGACCGCACTGTTACTGGCCACAAGCCTGGGTGTGTGTGTGTGTGTTTGTGTGTGTGTTTGTGTGCCTGTGTGCCAGTTCCCACGCTGTAGGCAGTTCCGTTTGTAGCACTCTGGTGAGGCTGGCAACTGGACTGCAGCTGCTGTCTGTCTCTGCTGTGCTTGTTTGCAGCTGTGCTGCAGCTGACGAGCAACCAACAAACAAGCGTAGAACATTTGACCCGAGCTCCATCTGTCTCTGTCGTTCTCTTCTCGCCATGTTCCAGGCAAACCCCCTCGTGATCTGATTCAGAACATTTTTTACAAAGTGTTGAGTCACTCATTGGGAACATGGACAAGATGAGAAGTCACTTAAAGTACCTTCAAGGTTATTGAAGGCAAAGTAGACTAAACTATATAAAGGATGAGTAAACACCTCAATAAATAAATCCTGAACAAGATCAAACTAAGATAAATATGAGGGAATGGAACCGAATGAGACACAAAATGAATTGTACAGAACAGCTGGTCATGGTTTGACTGCTGCAGAATATGCAAATATTTTATAGTTTTATTTTATACACACATTACAAGCTTTCAATGATACAAAGGATGAAAAGAAGAGGAAACATGTCTGCAGCTTGTGAGAGGTCCAAGTCTCGATGCTTGGCTGTAATCAAATGAGTGTAACCGGGTCTAGAAATGCAAAGTAACATGTGGAAAATCAGCTTCTTGTTTCGTTCTGATCTCATGAAATTGACTTTGAAACGGCTCCTTGGGATTTGGTAAATAAATAAAATAAAATAAATACTCTTCAGTTATCTAAACAAACTTCCTTTTCTTTCTGTGAAGCAGTTGGATTTTTCCAGACTGTTGAAGCTTCGCTGTGCAGCAGACAGATGATGTTACCACCTCAGCCTGAAACACTCAAGCATGTCGCTCCCGGAGATAATTAGCGTCTGTGCATGTGTGTGTGTCTGGTCACTGCGAGAAGTGTGAGTACACTTTTGAAAAAAAAAAAAAGGTGTGACTAAAAGCCTGTAGGGAGGTCGAGGGGTGTGTGTGTGCTGTCAGAGCAAACACTCACATACATACTGAGCAACACACTGTCTGCGTCTTTGATGTGTGTTGGCTGCAGTTTGTTGTCGTCCAGCTGTGATCTGTGGAGCACACCAGGAACACTTCACACACGAAGGCACCAAATGAACCCACAGAGAGAGGAGGGACGGTCAATAATCAATCATTACTGTGATTGGAGACGAGATGTTGTCCTTTTCTGGTTTTAACTGCTGCATTACAGTAAAGTGATGTGCTCAGTCCTCATGTCCCTCCTGCAATATTGTCAAAATATTGGGTGAAAGAATTTGTCTAATTGGATTTTGATTAAATCTGCCAGCCGTGCTTGTGACATCTAAGATACGTTTTTGACTTATAACTGAACATTTATTCCAACATTTCTTCCTAAAATATACCAAGGTACATATAATGTATCACCATCCAGTCTGAGCTTAGCTTGTTAGCATACTAGCATTTGTAGTTGGCTCTAAACTCAAAGTCCAGCTGATACTGATGGAAATGTCTTTAGTTTCTCAGGCAATACCAAATGTAATGGCAATGCAAAGTCACAAATCTCATCCTCATGGTGGCGCTAGAAGAGAAGTCAAGGGATCACCAGTGTGAGTAGGATTTATCCTCACCTGGATTTAGTCTGCGGGACTCTCTTACCATGAATGTACAAAATTTCTCTGCAGTCCATCCAGTGGTTATCGACGTATTTCAGTCAGACTGACACGTCCATCAAAATGGCGGCTTATCAAATGTGGACAGGAAATCAAAATTCCTGGAAGAAGCTTGAATACCATCACATGAACGCAGAACAGAAATGTAATATTTTGGTGTAAACACTCTGACTCCCATTTCTGTTGACTTAACGTTTCATATCTGTTTGGTTGGAAACTTGTGTCTCCCCATATTTCTCCCATTATAACGCAGACCTATGGCCTCTGTGCAAATGCTGCCAACCCCCCCGCATCCTTTCATCTCTCTGTCCATACCCCCCCTCCCCTCCTTTTGCCTCTCATCTCCTCCTCCTCCTCCCAGGAAGAAGGAGGGGTAGCAGGAGAGAAAAATACAGATATTTTGAAAGGATATGAAGGACAAAGAGAAAGCAGATCCCTGCTTGTAGCTCCGGCTTCTTCTCCTCCTTCCTTGAAGACAGAAAAAAGAAAGACCCCCTCCTTACTAATTACACAGAGCCTGGAGGCTACAAAGTCCTCCCCGCCCACACACAACAAGATAGTTTAAAGATGTTGACGTAAACAATTAGGAACACACACATACACTCACAGCAGAGGAATATAGGTGGAGGGACGGCTGTGCTGTGTGCATGCTTGTGTAAGTGCGGTCGCATGTGCAACTCATGTCTCGCATTGTAACGACGTCTGGCTCGCACGCTGTAACATCATCATGAAAGATGTCCAGACACACAGGAAGACAGCTGTGGAGATCAACATCTGGGCTGGGGGTTGAGACACTGAGGTGTGTGTGTGTACATTTCTCGAGCTGTGTGTGTGTGTGTGTGTGTGTGTGTACAGATAATCTGATTCTGTCCCAAAGGAAAACAACATGGGATCACTCACAGTTTTCCCCTCATTCACCAAATCTGTGTTTTTATTACTGTGGTTTTGGGAGACAGAGTGGGCTGGACGCCCTCACGTTCATGTAGGAAACAAGTTCTTTAAGTCCTCTGTTTGGACAAGAAGTTCCTTATTCCGTTCAATTCATCCTCATTTGTAGAAATAAAATCTAAATACTGCAGTCGGTGCTGTTCAGAGGAGGAGGTTGGGTGTGAAGAGTCTCAAACAGCTGAGCAAGAGATCAGAGAGGAAGAGGAGAAGACGAGGGGGGAGGTGTGAAGTTTAAATATGAGGAGTGAGTGTTTGAACAGTTTCAAAGTGGTTGTGATGGGCTGACCCTGTACCCTGTGACCTTATCCTGCTGACCTTAACAGAGGTGAAAATAATCACTAGACATTATATTGATACCAGCAAGCTCTTTGAATAAAAGCTAAGCTTTGACCTCAGAAAATATAAACTTATAAGTGTAAATTGTGTGTGAAGGAAGGCGCTAGAACTTGAAAGGCCGCAACTTGAAGGAATCCAAAAAAAAGTTTCCAGAACAGCGGCTGCTGTGGCCACCAGTGGTAACTACAAGACACTGGTGCATCAGTAAATCCGTTTTTTCTTCTAGGTTTTCAAAACAAAAAAAGCTGTAAAGCTAACATGCAGTCAGTTTAGTGACATACTGAACTGCAGCTGAACTCATAAAGAAATAATTTAGTAAAGTTTGCTAGCATTAGCCAAATGAGGCTGTAGCAGCAAAACCCACGAGTGCATCAAAGTGAACAACCGTTAATTTGTGAGTGAAAAATTGTTATTTTATCTTTTAAAAGTCTCACTTTTTAAGAGTTAAAATTTACTCAAATAAAGCTAGAAGGCTAAAATCGCAGTGCAAAAATGAAGCAATGACCACCTCTTTTATTTTTTGAGTCATCAAATTGTAATTTCTCACTTTTTTTTTCTTATTCTTCTTCACATATAAGTCACCTATGTGTGAAGTTCACAGTTTGCCAAAAATAGCAAATATACAGTAAGTTGTTTTTTTTTTTTTAATCCCTGTTTTCATTCAGTCTGAATTTTTTCGTCTTTCTCTGTTTTTAGTTCAACACGTTCCAGGCCGTCATTGGCTATGATGAGACCGACTCATACGTTCTCTTCCTTTACCCTGAAGGTGGACTCAACTTCTTTGGGACACGACCAAAGGTAAAAGCTGCTCATACACAAAGTCTTAATCTACAGCTTGATGAGCCTAAACGTGTAACCACTGCTGATTGATGTTACTTAGAAAAAGGTTTTGTTTTGTTTTTGCATATTTTGCTTGTAGGAGTCTTATAATGTTGAGATTGAGCTTCCTGCTCGAGTTGGCTTCAGCAGAGGAGAAGTCACGTATCTGATTTTCTCCCGAACTGAAGGACCTCACTACAGCGTTACCAGTGATGAGCAGAGTGTGAAAAACCTTTACCAGTGAGTAAAACAAAACAAAAAAAACCCCTCAAGGTTTCATCCCAAGTTACAACCACATGTGACAACACTGTGAGTAATTATTAGCTGTGTGCAAAAAATGATGAGCAACTCGGGAAAACAAAAAATGGAAAAAACTGTCACTGTCCAAATAGACCTTAAAGGTTTGTTTCAGAATTCACCTTAATTATGTTACACAACTTTTCTGTAAAAGCAAAAAAAAGATTCATTTTACAAAAAAGAAGAACACAGTAGCAAGCTAACTGAGTAAAGCAGCTGTAGCTTGGTAGCTGTTAGCTGTTAGTGCTACAAGACAAGCTAAACCCTTATTGATTAGCTCAGAGGAACTTTGGAGGTAAATAAAGCTAAAGTTTAAAAAAGGAAAGATATCAAATGCATTACTGAGGTAAATGTGTTTTTGTTGAGGATTAGCTAACAACAGCGTTAGTTAGCATGCTAGCTAGCCATCTTTACAAGCTGACAATCTGTCATTGCAGCAGAAAGCTCAGGTGTAATTAATAACAGTGTTAGTTATTTAAACCTGTGAGATCTGAAGTGCGCACTGACTGACTGTGAGCTCCAACTGCTTTCTTGCTCTTCAGGGTGGGAAATACAGGAATTCCAGGTGTTTGGCTTTTCCACACCGGGAACCGTTACTCTTTTGACAACATTGTTCCTGCGTCTGTCGGCGGCCTTCTTGCTACTCCCCCTCCTGGAGGACATGGCCTCTCCCTGGTAAAATTAGTTTTTAGTTTTATCTACGGTAAAGAGCTGCTTTTTGTGATGCGACATGCAGACGTATCGTCTGTCTCTTACTGATTTCTTCTCTAGGACACCACCACCCCTGAGTACGCTGAGTTTGAGGAATACAACACCTATGACCCAGATAACCAGGATGAAGACGACGAATACCCTCTGACAAGCGTCAATCCTGAATTCCAGCCAGCGCCTGCTGGTGGTGACCGCTCCGAGTCCCTTCTGCCAGCCAATCCTGGTGCTCCGTTCTCCCCTCCAGAGGATTCTGGTCCTCAGGTGTCATACGACCACGAAGACGTACCGCTGACCTCTGAGCCGAGGTTCAGCTCTGAGCCAGGAGAGAGACAGTACGCTCCTCCTCATCCTCCAGAAGCAGCACTAGGAGGAGACACTCGGCAGACTGAGGAGCAGCTGCCACAGGTAAAACTAAAAAAGCCCATTTAAATTAAATTAAACTAAGATGATCAGAGCTGTGATGCATTTTACTGTGAATACTTACTGTGCTGGTTTGTTAGAGCTTTTAGACAAAGGTCAAAATCAGGACGTTCATGCTGCTTTGTTTTGTAATTAAAAACTTGTTAGTTACAAACATCGTAAAACTACTGGACCATATTTTTGTTTCATGTTACAAAATTTCATGCGTGCAGTTTCATGCGTTCACATTTTCTGAAAACCATTATTGCAGCATAAATGGAAAAACATCAATTTAAACTGTCAGTTCCGTCTGTACTGAGAATTTTATAAAAACAATTTCAAACTGATGTGGCTTTTTGTAAATTCTTTGGTTATAATGGAAACTGTTTTGGAAACAATATGGTGGTTTTAACATAAAGGCTGCACTCACGATATCCTCCATACATTACTGTATGCAGTATATAAAATATGCTCTGATCTCTGGTGTTTAACAGCTGGAGAGAGTTTAAAGTATTAGCTTGACCTCTTAATGACATCAGAAGAATTACGTTTTTTTGGCTGTCTCTCTGAAGGTTCCTCTGGAGGTGGTCGATGTTTACCCCCCTTACAGTAATGAACCACCTCTGTCCCCCGGAGGTCACGTGGTCAGTGTTGATGAAGATGATGTTGATTTTGAAACAGGAGGTAAGAGACAAAACATATTTGTGTGTGTAAATGTGTATACATGTGTGAACGTAAAGAAGGTTCACTTTGAGAAGCAGGAGAGAAACATTAGCTCGCCATCGGCTGCAGAGCCGCTCAGCAGCTGGCAGTACAATACTGCCGTTGTGCTTGGCAACTCCCAGGTGTGTGTGTGTGAGTCCAGCACTCCCTCCCCTTCAACTACTCCCACAGGCCTTTGCCGTAAATAAGAATGTGTTCTCAGTCAACATTCCTGGTTACATAATGGTCAAGAAAAAAACGTTGGTGCAAGAAAGTTTATCTGCTCTCAGTTTTGTGTGATGAAACACTGAAGGATGCAAAGAAATCTGTCAACACACTGATGAACATTTCATACATGTCAGAATGAAGCCAGTCCTTTGCTGTTATCACATGTTCTCATTTATCATTTTAATCAAGTTGTTTTGCACTCCATCACTCAATAATCCTGTTTGGGTTTTTTTGTAGGAAAAGTAGATATTTTACTCTTAAAGTACCTGCCAAATGAAGGAGGTTATCTCTGATGGAAGTCCGTGTACAGTTATTGTCCTGTCATGTGACTCTACATGACAGACATTGTCATGTTAATGCAAGAGTCACCTGCCAACATGGAGGGTGGCTCCCAAAGTTTACACTGCATTTAGCGTGTGTTAATTTCAGACCATGTCAGAGGGAACTTAGTGGACATTTTGAGTGGTGAGATTTGGATATGCCTGACTTGGAACAGTTTTTTTCCATTCAAAAACAGTAATTACCGGTTAACACAAACTCATATTTTTAAAAACAGAGTATTTGTTTCTGCATTTTGGTCTCTCGTCTCCACACAAACTGAGTTTCAGGTCACTGAAAACTTTTGTAGAAATTTTGTAGAAAACCATCCACGGTGGAGATTTTTAAAAACTGAGTTTTGTCTGAATTCATGGAAACAGCTGAAACGGAGGTTTTGGGAAACAGTGACGTAATTACTTGAACTTGCACATGGCAGTTGTTGTTTATATGTATTTAAATGTTGCTCTTCTTTGCTTTGGCGCACAATGTTCCTCAACAGTGTTTGTCGTGACAGACTGATTACACATTATTGCCACCTGCTAGCCTGGCATGCTTATGTGGCCATTTTCGACCGTTTCTGCATTGTCGCGGGGAAACTTTCAATCATCTCTGGAGTGGACAGGGTTTTTTTGTTGCCATTGGAGAGAAAAAATTAGTTTTTAAAAATATCTGTTTATTTGTGGAGGTTGCCTGAGAAAAGTTTTTTTTTCCAACACAAAAATATCAAATGTATTTCTGCTCCCATGGGTTTAATGTTAATGAAAGTTGGACAGAACATAAAAACATTGTGATTGTTAGTTTCCCTCTGCAGAATTAGCACACATGAGTTTGTTTGTTCATGTTTGTAAAACCACAGTGATTTATCGTGTGTGTGTGTGTGTGTGTGCAGTTTCTGAGAAAATGTCCTCACATCCTGTGTTCATCTGTACGCTTGTGTGTGATGCCCCTGTAGGATGATAGAATGTTGCTTTTGAATCCCAAATCAGCCTTTAAATAAAAAAAAAAACAACACACACACAGAGAGAGAAAGAAGCAAATCGAGTTTGTGCGCTCAGCGTTGGTGTTTGTTTAAAACGTTTCGTCTGGTTTGAGACTTTGTCGTTTCTGTGCTTTGTTAGTAACACTGCTTCCTGTAATGCATTCTAACACATAATGAACATGTTTAACACATTATTAAGCATTATGAACACACTTACAATGCATTATATGTGGTTATGGTTGTGGTTTGGGCTAACCCTAACCCTTCATAATGCATTATAGGTGAAGTGTTGCTGAACAGTTGGCAGAAGTGTCGGTAATTCTTTCAGTCTGCTCAGCAGTGGCGACAGCTCTCTTCATGCTGACTGTCCACTTTTTTCTGTTTATTCCAAACAAATCAAGTAGAGCATCACTTCCTGTGTGTCAGAGGGTTTTTCTCAGGGAAGAACGATCATCCCCAAGCGTTCCCCGTTTCCCCAGGGACAGACTGCAGCTATGCAGATATAGATTCTTTTTCTTTAAAATCTAGGTGTGTGTGTGTGCGCGTGTGTGTGCGCGCATGTCTGTGTGCTGATCAGTGGGTGTGGGACTGCAACAGCTGTTTTCTCTCCAAGGGGTTCCTTGGCAGTGTGTGTTTTTGTTTGTGTGTGTGTGTGTGTGTGTGTGTATCTGGATCTTCTCCATCTTCTTATTTTTCTCTCCATCTGTACTTAAAAACAACCTTTAATGGTCCAGGTTAAACTCACATGTTGTAAAC
>JAQFJA010000017.1:14149465-14175148 GCA_029874485.1 Naso brachycentron
GCAGTGTGAACAGATGGAATACTTATCTTTCATGTAGTATTTAGTATGTAGTTCATACAGTATGCAGCAGGCAATATGTAGTTGGCAGTTCCAAAACAGCCAGTGTTTACCAACATAATAAAATAATAATAATAATAATAATAATAATAATAATAATAATAATAATAATAATATAGACAACTCAGGGGGTTTGACAGGTTGTGACACTATATGCTTTTCATAAGTTTTGGATGTAAATATATTCTGTGACCGGTTTAAAATTTGTTTTACGTCTTTTTGCTTAAAAGAGGAATTGTGTTACATTTTACCACAATTCTTGTAAAGCTTCCAAATTAGTATTGTGTGGTTTGCTTTATGTAGGGTTATTGCCTCACTAAGGTACAAGATTAATTGGCAGTGTAATGGATATTGACTAAAATCAATGAAACTGTTCACAAACCAAAAGGTGAACTTAGGTTACCTGATGGTTTAAAGTCTTGCCACATTTATTTATGGGTTTTACCACATTTTTTGTCATAACAGTCAGGGGGAATTGTTCTGTGATTGGCATTCTGTGATGCTGATGTTACATATAGTACCTCTAAATTTAAAATCTTTATCATTTTTAAATGATGGAGATTTATTACATATTGGAGCTATGCTAACCGAAAAAGCAAATGCTAAAACACATTTAATGTGTTTCATTTAATGTTTCAAATCTGTTTTATTATTTATTCATTATCCTTATCCTTTGCATGGTTGCAGGGGTTTGGAGCCAATCCCAACTGACATTGGGTGAGGGCGGGGTACGCCCTGGAAAAGTTGCCAGTTCATTCCAGAGCTGACATGCATAGACAACCATTCATGCTCACATTCACAACTATGGGCAATTTAGAGTCACCATTTAACCTAACCTGCACATTTTTGGACTGTTGGAGGAAGCAGACGTACTCGAACAGACCCCAGGCAGAAACGGGGAGAACATGCAAACTCCACACAGAAAGGTCCTACCCCAGCCAGGGTGATAGGCGAAAGGACCTGGATTTGAACCCTTTTGCTGTGAGGCAACAGTACTAATTACTAAGCCACCGTGCTGCTTTGGTTCATAATGCAAAATTTTATTTAACAGAAAGAAGATAAAATGAAAACGAATAAGAAGCAAAAGTGTAGAATTTTGAATCATGACTTTATTTTTTAAGATGTAGTTTTTAGGTTTTTATACTTTTCAAAAAACAACATGGCTAGTTTTCCGCAACCCGGCGGATGGATCCAACATAGGGCTGCATGCCCCCCCACTCCGAGTAACGTCTGTACACACCCCTCTCAAGCAGATACTGGCGCCCCCTGTAATCAGGTTGCTCGTAGAAGATCCAGGCACCTTCGAACACCTTGCAGGAGTGGACATCACGGCCGTGCCAGCGCTCGTGGAAAGCAGGCAGGTTGTCCGTCACCTCCATTGATTGACCTTCAAAGTTTGGCCGCTCCCAAACCCTCAGCCTCCAAGAATTTCCCACCTGGAAGAAAGAAATAAAGGACTCTGAAGTTTGCTACAAACAAAGCCTGTAGGAGAAAACGTATGTGTTTTTTTGATTCTGAGTTATAATTTGGGAAGGATGGGGAACTGAGCGAGTTGTAATGACGAACAAGCAAACAAATAAGTTGCAAAATCCTTACCAAAACACACACAAGCGCAAGAAAAATGAGCAATTAAGAGCCTTAAAGAGGCACTTATGTGCAGTCAGTGTCTTACCTGCGATAGATAACTGTCAGCTTGCTCTTTGTGTGGAGAAGCAGCGCAGTGTGCCGGCAGGAAACAGAGCACAGTATTGCTGTAAACGCACCAACAGCAACATGACTTTTAGCCACCAACAAGACCACCAATCAATCCGGACTAACAAATATCCTACAGCACTAAGATAAAATAATAGCATCCTTGTGAAGCAACAGCAACTCTTTTATCTTCAACGCAAAGAAATCCAAATGTTCAGTGGTAACGTTTTGCTGCATAGACCATGAGAGCCTTTGAGCATGTGATTGAGCTCAGGACTGATATTAGTGCAGACAGACTGTACTGTCTTGATCAGTACACTGGTGGCCTCCACAGAGAACTTGTAAGGAGTTGTCTTCACATGAGGTTATGAAAGGGCAAAAGCTTTGCTGTAAGAACATTATACAGACTAATTCAAAATTTGTTCAGCTTACATGAAGAAAGCATTAGAATGGCCTGCAGTTAGGGCTGAGGACTCAAAAGCATTGCAGGTCTTCACAATATTCTTGAGTTGCTGTAACGCGTGGACTAAAAGATTCTTTTAGGAAATCAATTTATTATCAGGGAAGGAAACAGCTGTCTGACGGCAATGTTAGGTGCTTAAAATTTTAGTATCGTACACATATACACTTTTCCTGCCAGCACTGCTTCTCCAGACAGAGGGTGAGCTGACCATTATCTACAGCAGCCAAGACTCTGGCCGGGTTTACACTGCCTTTTCAAGACGGGTTCTGTGCGCCTTTTCCCCGCCTCACAGTCTTTATAAAAGTTATGGAGGCGGATTAGGGCGTCAGTCTCTATCTGCCTGTGAGCTGCCTCCGGAAGTAGTATCAAAGCCGCATCGGAGGTGAGCCAGCGTTGTGTAAATAGGTAGGCCTGACTACACACAAGTGCCTCATGCAACCCGACGTCAAAAGAGCCGAAATATCCCTTTAATGTCCTGTGAAAAGGCTGACTTGTATGGCGTTTCAAGATTCTGATCAGCACATGGGTTCAGAGTTACAACCACCTGTGATTATCTGACCAAAGTTCCATACTTAATGTCACTTGACGACAACAGACGGTCTCTAGGATTATTTAGCAGACCTCATCCTCTGATAAAGACCATAAGATGCAGCTGAAAGCTCTGGAAGAAGCAAGTTAGTGGACCTTGAGTTTTTTTGCGAAAACCCCTTACTTGGAGTCACCGGAAGTGATTGTTATGCATTAAGGAAACAAACTTTGGACAAATTTATAAACAGATAATAATAATATGAATATGTAATGTAGTATAAGAATACATAATTTAGAGTAAATATGTTAGAACATGGTTTTGGTTTGACATTATTTCTCTCTCTTGACTTACATTCCTAATGATGCGACAAGACCTGATGGTGTCGTTGATGCCCTGCCAGTATTGGTAGTCTGGATAATCCCCTGGACTCAGCACATACTGGTAGCCCATGTAGTTTGGTCTCTCGTAGACTACCCAGAATCCTCCCTCCACTCTGATGGAATTGCAGTGTCTGAAGTATGAGAGCAGGTCACTGGTGTCATAGTAGCACTCATGGTATTTACCCTGGAAGTTTCTGTCCTCGTAGAAAATTATCTAGAAAGGGAATAAAACAAACTTAAAAAATATGTTATGTTTTATAAAAATTTATCTTTAATCAAAACATATTTGTAATACATTTACTATAAGGTACAAATATTTATTTTATCTATGTATCATGTACCTTCTCCATAGTTATTTAATAGGTTTGGCGTTCTATAAAACATTAAAGCCGCCACTTCCAATTTATACAGACCAAGAACAATCAAACTAAGCACATGGTTTGCTTTGTGTGAACTGTATTATTCAATCAGCAGTTCAAATATTTATCCAGGCTTATCACATTGTTCTAAAGCAGTGAATCCTGTTTCTCTAAACAATGCAAATGCAAAGTGTAAAGCATCCCAAAACGACTGGATGCAGCAAAGCGTGCTGACAAAAACAAGGCCACTGCAGGACACCTGGCTTGATATGAAGCGCTTTGAGCTGAGTCAGTGACACAGCAGGAAGCAGGAAGGCTCAGACATGCACACGCATACGTACATACACACACGCACACACACACTGCATATTTTATTAACAAGGTCTTGAACTTGGACACACAGGTAGACAAAAAAAGTTTCACTGAACCTTTTCTGAATTATATAGCTCTATCAACAGCATATGTAATTTGTCGTTTTCTTTCAAAACCTTTACAAAATCACTAATACAAACATCTGACCTGAATTTTTAGCACAGCAATGTGGTTGTGGTTTGATTAGGCAGTAAACAACCATAGTCACGGCAAAAGAAGACAAAACTGACTGCTGGAATAAGGCAGTAAGTAAAGAACAGTTTCCTGTGTCGTTGTTAGGCATTTGCTGAAGTGACAGATGTTTTTCTTGAGGGTACTAAATTAAGTGAAATATTGTTACTGAGCACCCATCAATTTGCTTTTTAGAAACAAACCACCATTCAATAATTAAATATTCAAAATTATTATCCGGACGTACTGCAGATGGTGACCTGCCCGACCCTCTTCTCCAGTGCCATCTTCAGGACAATATTTCTACTTGTACACAATAAAATGGTAATCTGATATGCAGATTTCCATTTATTTTAATAAGCCCTTATATGCTCCTCAGAGGATAAACCCTTGTAAACTTAATGATGTTTCACCTGGAGTCACCCTCAAGTAAAATGTTATAGCCTTTGCTGTTAAAGCTGCAGTTGGTAACTTTGGGGTAAACCTCAACAGTTTTTTGTGCTCTATTTGGAATAAATGTCATAATACCCATAGACAGCTATTAATACTGTAAGTGATGTGGTCTGAGAGTAGTGTGAGGTCTCTCTGTCTTTCCATGCCTCTGTATTCAGGATTGGTAAAAATCCTATCGCTCCTGCTCTATTTGCCCAATCAGTGATGCTCTCTATGCCCTCTGTCCTGATTCGCCAGTCTAAGCTGCACTTCTTAGCAAGAGGTGACATTGGTCCAAACTGATTAGCTGTTCGTGCCTTACCCTCTGATTCACCTCTGCCGACAACAGAGAGTCTGGAAGCCACACCGTCAGTCAGCTCGAGCTCAGGCTGAAACGGACCAGTTTACATTGCCACAACTTTCCCTGCAACTGTTTTGTCTCACTTCAAACTGGACTTAAAAGAGAAAGTGACAACAAATGAAACAAAATGCGAGCTGGCGCAAACAGCCTCAGTGGAGTTGCTTCCCAAAGAGTACGTGTCACAGCTAACATTAGTTTGTTAGCTCGTTAACAGAAGTTTTGGGGGGTTTTTGCCATAGATTCAACAAGTGAAACAACAGTGTATTTGGTCTCACTCCTTCTTTCAATAGATTTAAAATTTGTCAAGCCTGATACCCACTTGTTGATACGCAAAGCTTTAATTTTGGTTGATTGAGCTGCTTCATTTTGTTGAGCACATTAAAAGCTTGAGCTAGAGGATATATTCATCATCACTTTTTTATTACTTGTATTTAATCTCACCTTTACCTTTGCTCTCCTGTCCTTTTGGTTTAATTGTCTGTTTGTTAGGTTAAGGGGAAAGCCTTCATGATGCCAATAACAATCTTGACCAGAGATCAGGAAACATTTAAAGGGTCACCACACCAATTTTACTTGTCATTGTAAAAGCAGTCATTTAGTAAAGTGTTTTAAGATTTTGGAGGAACTTTTTCAGGCCCTGAAAAAAAGAACTTAGTAACATCACTTGAGTTTTCTCAGTTTGAGTTTGAAAAATAAAAATTTTAAGCAGGGATCACACCTTAAAAACTGGCTATTTGGAGTTTAAGGGTAGAGGTATTTATCATGTAGGGAGTGTATGACGTCAAGTGCTGCTGAGTCGAATTATGGGAGAACTGAAAGTAAGCATACATTTGCCCACTTTTTCAGTTTTTTGATTTTTTTAATCCTCAATTGGTCTTTGACAAGTATTCAAACTTTATGGTTGTGTGAATTGCAATATCTCAAAGTAGTATAATTAAATTATGCAATTGTTTATGTTGTATTCAAAATTTTCATTTTACAAAACTAAGTACATGAGGAAAATTTCTTATCACAAAATGCAACATTAGATAAGATTCAATAACAGAAATAACTAACCTTACTAGCAATGATATCTGTTATTGTCTTCAACACCTAAATGACCAAACGAGTAGCTGAGCATAAAATATATCAATAGAAAATCCATAAGAACAGTCAGAGTTTGCTTTTCATTTATTGATAGAATTATATATGTGCAGATTTTCTGCAAAGGATTTTTAAATCAAGGTTAAAGCTAAAGCAGAGTTAAAACTCTGTGATCCTGCGGAAGGAGCCGATACTAGGCGAGGGCGCCCCCCAATCACTGTGCTGTCGGTACTCGCCCCGCTCTAGGAGGTATTGGTGCCCTCTGTAGTTGGGAAGGTCGTATAATATCCAGGCACCATCTAGCACCACACAAGAGTGAGCCTCGCGAAACTTGTAGTTATCATACAGGGAAGAGCAGTCTTCAGAGAACTCCACCATCTGCCCTCCAAAGTCTGGCTTCTCGTACAGCCTCATCTTCCACGCGTTGCCATAAATCTAAAAACAGAAGGCACAAAGTGTTCAAGAAAGCTTACATAATGACTAACTGGAGCTGGGTATCATTTTCCAGGTTTGAAATGACAATGGCGGCACAAAACTGGAGAAACAAAGAAATTAAAGTTTCATACTTAGTCGTTTCATTAGTCGTCTAAGGTGAGCCCTTTATTGTTTTGTTAGCTTGAAGGCTACAACCCAAAAAAATTATGAATGATGCAGGTCTTCACCTTGAATTTTTGCTTCAGGTGGAGTTGATGCAGTTATTCTGTATCTTTAGTTTTTGCTGACTGTATTAATAACATGTCTATGCTAATTACCTAATTTTACTTAGAGTTTACTTAAGTTTACTGTGTTTCCGAATGAGTATAAAGTCTTAAAGAGGCTGGGGGCAGAACTCTACAACACGCTAACAGGCGACATGTTAAAGATGGCGCATTAGCAAATTAGAAAACAACAGTACTATTCATTTTGAGTCATATTTTGGGTAATTTTCTAAGCCTTCACTGAACGTAAGTGTGTAATTACCTCTCCTTTAAGCTTTTCTTTTCTCTCTCCACCAGAATCCAAGAGAATATCTGGCCCTTTAGCTGATGATTTCTTTGCTAACGTTAGCAACTAGCCGCGAACGTTAGCTTACTACGAAGTGGCAACAGTTTCTGTTGACACTGGGAAGAAGATTGATGGCAGTAGAACAAAAAAAAAAACTAATAGCATAAGCTGTGAATTCAAAACAATGAGCTAAAAGACGCTAATATGCTCTGTTGAGCTGTAGGAAACAGCAGTGTTGGGTGATAATTCTCTGGTATTATGAATACAAGTAACTATTTTAACATTTATCACTCAGCCAATTGTTGATATAAGCACTAATAAGTACAGCAGTGATACTTAGCCGCGTTTTAGCTTTCACGTATGAACTTCTTAGCAAAAGTTGAAAACTGCAACCAACTACCTCACGATCATCTGCTTGTTAGTCTGTTTGCTTGAATGGGCTCACAGAGCCAAGTCCAGTGCATTGCTGCTGGTCACTGCCCAAACACAATTTAAACACTTTTTTTTAACCTATCCAGCAACATTAAGGTCAGACTGAAAATTCGCCATCTGCATTTGACATAAATGTTGAAGACACAGGACGCTTACATTCTTTATGGCGCGGCAGGATTTCACGTTGTCGCTGAAGGCCATCCACTGCTGGTTGTCTGCGTACTCCCCAGGGCTGAGGATGTACTGGAAACCCTTGTAGTTGGGTCTCTCATAGATCACCCACACACCACTCTCCACCCTGATGGAATTGCACCGGCTGAAGTATGTGTGCAGGTCGGCACAGTCGCTGCTACAGTTGTAGCACCGGCCCTGGAAATTTTTCTCCTCGTAAAATGTGATCTGTGACAAAGGTAAGAGGAATAACTTCAGATTCACGCTGCTATTTTATACATGAATATATCTTAAAACAAAGAAATATCTTTAGAAGGAGTACTGGTTCTGTTAGGTTTAGTCCTACCTTCCCCATCCTGATGCACTGAACCTCATACTTTGCTGCAGCCCCATCAAAGTATTTATTGATAAACAAAATGTGCAGAGTGTGGCAAGTCTTTGATATCCAAATGAGGTAGATTTACATATCAGCAAAATGGCTTGGTGCTGTTTGATTTGCCTTTGTTCCAGTCTGATGATGACTCTGTATCAAACACATGCTAGAACACTAAAGGCAGAGTCAGTGTCGGACAGTGATGGAAGGAAATGATTAAACAATGTTAAATTAGATAACTGCAAATGATCTCAATGATCACCAAACTTGAATGACTTGATTGTAACATTTAACTATGGCTTTCATTTTTTTTATTCCTTCCTGTCCTCAAAGTAGGTTGTTCAAACCACAACGTGAGCTTTGGTCAGATGGCTCTGATCAATACATGTTAACACAGATGTACACACCTGTAATTTAATGTGTATAATGTATAACTCTCATTTTGATTGGATATTCAAAGCTGGTCGTTTGTCAGGGTAAGTTTGTAGTTGAGTTGGATTTATTATGCTGTGTTAAATGTGCACATCTAAGGGAATCTCAAGCTTCTTACAGACTAAAATGAGATTTTCTGTTTGATTTCATTTAAAATAAGAAATGAAAAAAGCATAGTAACAGCAGGTCCCCTTTTGGCTTTCACAAAAATGCAGATCGTTTCAGAGGAACCATGTTTGGTCTCAGACCCCGGTTATGTGACAACAAATTTGCTAAAAACAGAAGTTTCTCCTTTGCATTTCTTAAAATGACTTCTGCTTTTGTATGACGACGTGACTAAAAAATACTTTTGCGCAAGTGAATCAGCAAAAACGAGTGAAGTATGATTGTAGAACACCACGTCTGCATAAAAAACCCCAGTGTGGTAGGTACGAACAAACGAAGATAATGCACCTCCTTGCTCAAAAACAAGTAATTTTGTTTGGACAGATAATTTGCTAAAGAAAAAAAAATTAGCGGACTCCACAACACAAACAAAGCTTGATAGTCCACTGTTGTTAGTGCTGTTCATTGCTTTTAGGCTGAACACGCGTAATAGCCAGATGCAGATGGAGTTCTGTACTCATAGTCACAAAAATTGTGTGTTGCCAGATTACATAGGTCAGGGTGGCGTTTCCCCAAGATTAAGATTAAGATTACTCTGTAATCCCTTTTCAAGGTTTGCAAAAACCCTTGTTTTATAAAAGGCCCCTCAGTATGGTGAATCTGGCCATCACCATCTTTGCAGTGCATGGCTTGCAGAGCCTAAATCCCAGCTAATCCATCCATCCATCCACTAAACGTAACTGCCTGTCCTTGGCAGGGTTGCAGGAGGCTGGAGCCAATCCCAGCTGACATTGGGCAAGGGCGGAGTACAACTTGGACAAGTCCCCGGGGCTAACATATAGACAAACAACCATTCACACACACATTCACACATACTGGTGACAGTGACCTAACTGGCAAAGGGAACCCCACAGACACAGGGAGAAAAGGCAAACTCCTCACAGAAAGAGTGGATTTGAACTCAGAGCTGACAGTGTGAACCACTTTTCCAGCAGGCCACCCCCAGCTAATCCAAGGTAGAGCCTGCATGAAGCACATACTTCTTGGAGCGTGTACTAGTACAGTCAGTTGTACAGCAAGGCATATTATTTGCTCAATAGTTGTATGAAAAATCTCCAGAAGGCACAAACACCCATTTTAGCTAAGGTGATGCCTTGCAGACCTGTCAAAGCAGCCATACAATATACTTGTAACAAGTGAGTTCTACATAAATTCACCCCTTGTGAGAAAATAGCTATAGGTAACAAAAGCAGGTACTGTATCTGGTAATTGAGAAAATTGCTTCTCTTGTAGTGTCTGACATTTTAGCATAGTGTTCCACTGGTGTTAACTCACTTTTAGAGCGTGCCTCAGGTGGCCACTCATGGAACTGCAGTTGTGTTGACTTCATTTTTATGCTCTGGATTATGCAGCCTCTTTGCAATCATTTGATGCCAGTTACCTGTTTAACAAAGTGCTTCATGTTTGTTTTGCAGCAAATGTGCTTTGGTGTTTCTGCATTTGGAGGAGGCTGATTCAAGCAAAGCAGGTAATGTCTTGGGGTCATAAGGTGCCACATGTAATCCAAACCATTTGTGAATCCAACCATTAATGAATTTGATAGTGGAGCTACAAAACAATTAAACTCACTGAAAATAGTATGTAAATGTGACAGGTTAAAAGTAGTAGGTGAATTAGGAGTTTTTAATTAAAGCACGTGCTATGAAGTGATGTAGGCAGGAAAATGGTAATTGTGTTTTGCTTTGACATGAATTTATTGTTTTAAAAACAGTGGCTAAATTCCCAAAATGTTAATTTGCATCTTGGAATGACTGGCATAATTTCATTTGGCTAAGCTGTCCAAAAGCTGAGAGGTAAGAGTGTCAGGAAGACATCAAGGTCATGATCTTTAACTCTACTATCAATCTGTTGAACCACCAGTAAGTGTTTGGACTAAACAAAGATGCATATCTTAATGTAGCTTTTTATCCTTTTGCATTTTTTTATTTTTTTTACCCTTTTCCTACGATTATTTCTTCTTGAAAGAATTTTTTGTTTGTCATATTATAATACTGAGGATAACATGGTAAAATTGATGTTCTCTATTTAATTCATCCAGTAGGAGTATTAGGCAGTCAGTGGATGGCCACTTGGAGCCCCCTGCAGCTTAAAGCTGTTGCTGTGGCATGGAAACCCTTGCAAGCACAGGGAAAACATGAAAACTTTACACAGAGAGGCCCTGCCCCTGTGAGGAATCAAACCCTGACAGTGCTAGATACTGACACACCTGTATTAATTTCACTGTCCCTCAGCCATGAATGTTAATGTTTTAACATGCTTTGGTTAGTAGAAATCACCTGCACTATACATTTTGTTGGTGGTTTGGTTGGTGCTAAACATTTTTAACAAAAGAAAAGCCCTGATGGTCACTTTCAAAACCTACCTGTTTGCTTTTTCTTTCTCAAACAGACCTGATTTTCTGATAGCAGAACATTTCATACATTATTTACCCTGGAATCAAAGACGGGAATCTGAAACTGGATATCAGCTTGCTTTATTTTTTCACTCAATACATTTGGAATTTAACTTAACAAGAGTCCATGATGCGTCTGATGGAGCTGAACCTGGTCATGTTGTTTATCCCCATGTCTCTGAGGTTCCTGTACTCTCCTGGCCTGAGATACAGCATCCTGCCTCTGTAGTTGGGCTGCTCAAACATCAGCCAGTGGCCGTCCATCACATTGCAGGACTGGCAGTCAGACATGCGGAAACGGTCCATCATGTTGTCACAGTCGTCCATCAGCTCGTGCATCTGGCCTCCGAAGTTCTCCCTCTCGTAGATCCTCATACGGAAGGGTCCCCTGTGCTGTGGATGAGGAAACGTCAAGGAAGTGAATATTCAACCCAACCTTTAGATGTACACACCATAGCTGTAGTTTTATGCACTTGTGCAGGGAGATTGGCTTACAAAAATCATGCTATCTCATAAAAACAGACTTGTTTTTTCAAGAAAATCATCCTGTAATCACAAGAAAACATCTGTAAAGCTAACATGACAATTAACTTGTGATCTTGAGATAATGGTCCCCAAAAATGTTATTACAACCACGACAGTTTATGATTTTTTTTTTCATTTTATGTAACTGAATCATGTTTCAAAAATGTCCTTGGCATAAATGTTGCTCATTGATGATACCATTTTATCTTAAAATTATGTTTGAAAATATTATTCACCAGTTCTGAATGGAATTACTGTTTCATTGGGATATGAAAAAAGAGAGAAAACATTACAAACTCAAGGTCCATTTACTAGCTTTTCTATTAGCTTTCAGCCATATCTTACAGACTTCCTCAGTGAATGTAACCTGCTCAGGAGATATTACATAATCAAGGTTCTTTCATTACATTAATTACACCTGAGGGTTAGGGCTAAAGAAGGCTTTGAGATATGATTGTATGCTAGCAAGTGGACCTAAAGTTTAGAATTTTTTAGTGTTTTCACTAAAGTCAGGCATGAACCTCTTAAAATGTTGCTCAGATATTATTAGCAATTCATGCAAGCCTTTCACATTTGCTCAACCTTTAAATTTGTGCTGTCCAAAGGTTTTGGGAGTCCAACATTGAGGACGTTGTTCTTTTAGATAAGTCATTTTATGGAATCCTTCTTAATAGACCAAAGATTGCAATGCTAAAGGTTAACTCAAAGGTTTGTAATTCTTGTTCAATGGTGCTATTGATAAACTGGTCTTTCAGTATTACCTTGAATTACAAAATGGTAAAGGACTTTCTTTTAAATACTGCTGTGACTGGACCTTAATGCCACTAACTGTGAAAAACATGTCCACTTACCATGGGGATCATGCGACTGGACCTGATGCAGTCACTCATGCTCATTCCCATCAGGCGCTGGTTGTCTGGATACTCGCCCCTCCTCACCAGCATCTGATGGCCCATGAAGTTTGGCTTCTCATAGACCATGAAGAGGCCGCTCTCCACCCTGCAGGAATTACACCTGCTCAGGTAGGAGGTGAGCTCAGGACAGTCATTGCTGGTCTCGTAGGAGCGACCCTGGAAGTTGCGGTCCTCATAGAATATGATCTGCAAAGAACAATGTAAACACCAAAAAAATATCTTAGAAAAAATTAATCATTAGGCTGTTTGAGTAACATTTTATCTGTGAATTTTAATTTTAAATCTTTTTTCTAATTTCTTAAATCACTGTGTAATATGACCTAAAAGCTTCACATACCCTCCCCATGGTCATGGTATTTGTGAGCTAATCTCAGATGTACAGCTTCAACATCGACCCTTTTCCCTTTTTATACATTACACAGCCATAGTATTTCCACATGGCTTGTGCTGAAACCTTTGAGTCATCACTCTATATTGCGGCACAGGGCAGCACTATAGGGTGGCAGAGTCACTGTATGTCAGAATCTGCAATAGTTATTGTGAACTGTTTATTGGATTTCATGCTTGCTTCTAGCAGTTTCAACCATTGAACTCTTATCCCAACTCTTTAAATCTATATGTTGTGAATACAAGATGTGAAAATAAGGCTTAACTTAGTGTTAACAAGGCATTTGCATACCCCACACAACTCTTATTGGCCTTGTAGCTTTAGAAAAATAAAAAATTAATTGATAATGCATTGTTTGAGTGATGTTTTTCTCTCTGTGACCTGCAATGACCCCCAAACTACATTCAACGTACAATAATAACTACTGACGTGTCCAGTAGAAATTCAATGCAGGCCCACGTGAACCTCGTGATGACTCATGATGTTTCATACAAAGGTGTGCAAGGTGGTCTGTGGCTGATTCTATATAAAAGTGGAGCTGGATTGGCATCATTTGCAAAAAACAAAACCGGCAACATGGGAAGGGTACTGCTTATCATATGTTTATGTTATGCTGAAAAATCTGGTTCTGTGAAAGTACTGAAGAATAATTAATAGATCTAAGATACAGTATGATGTAAATTGTTGTGCAGAGGTTCTCGATTGGGTTAAATATGCATTGTTTCACAGTAACAAAGTGTTTTCTATCCAAATAATAAATCTTTTCAGTGTCATACACTTCAGTATTTTCATATAATGACTGTAAGTGTTCTCTGTGTTTTTCACTGCAGATTATTTTTTATGAGGACAGGAACTTTCAGGGTCGTTCCTATGAGTGCAGCACTGACTGCTCCGACATCCACATGCACCTGAACCGCTGCAACTCTTGCAGGGTGGACAACGGGTGCTTTGTGGTGTATGACCGTCCAAACTTCATGGGTAATCAGGTCTTCTTAAGGAGAGGGGAGTACTCCGATTTTCAGCGTATGGGGAGCATGATGGGCATAATGGGCATGGCTGTTTTGGATAACGTTCGCTCTTGTCGCATGATCCCCATGGTAAGATATTTTGGTAATTGCAGATAATTCTAAGGCCTTGGTTTTGTTCTTTGTTTGATTTAGCTAGCTTTGGTATTCTGTTAATTGAATATGCAATTATCTCTAAAGGATAGTGAGCCCTGCATCCAGAGAAAGAGAGAGAATCGAGAAAACTGCTTGGATTGACATCAAGTTTTGTCTTTCTCCAACAGCACAGGGGACAGTTCAGAATGAGGATCTATGAAAGGGAGAACTTCGGGGGCCAGATGCACGAGTTGATGGACGACTGTGAGTCTCTCCAGGATCGTTACTTCATGTCTGACTGCCAGTCCTGCAATGTGATGGACGGCCACTGGCTGATGTTTGAGCAGCCCAACTTCAGAGGCCGAATGATCTATGTGAGGCCAGGAGAATACAGGAACCTCCGAGACATGGGAATGACCAACATGTCAAGAATCAGCTCTATTAGACGCATCATGGATATGTGCTGATTTTTATACATTAAAAGGAACTGTGGATCAAAAATAAAAACAATATTTTGAAGTATCTCTTTTGCTGTTTTGCAGTTGTCTTAATATGGGGCAAAATTTCATGTACTGCAATGTAGCAATGGTGAAAGGGGCACAATTCATTCTATTGGAGGTTAGAGATTTATCTAATCTGGGGGACAGATGAGATTTCTGATTTGTGGAAACTTCTTTAAAAACAGAAAACTCACTATTACACACCAGAAGTCTTTTGCCCTTTTTGTTGAAATTACTATATGAAGTTCAGTCAACTCATTTTGAATGTTTTTAGTAGTTTTACAAGATGTTTTTCCAAGTTTTATTTATTTATTTTTGGCAACTGTTGCTTAATTACTGCCAGCTAGTTAAAATGAGCACAGAAATAACTTGAAGGTAGGCTATGGTTTAGACCCATGATTTTCAAAACAAAGGCAAATTGGAAGTATTAGAGAGAAAAAATAAAACATAAAATTGAACTGAATTGATAAAATTGCCTTCCAATTTCAGTTAGCTAGCTTTTTATGCTAGCATCTAGCTAGCTAGAGCTAACACAAAAATTGGCAAGAGAGCATACCAAAAGACCAGCTGACAAAAGCTCTGCTACAAAAATTCAAAAAGCTACTGATCAAGAAAAAACTCAAAAATATTAGGCAGCAAAAAGTATAGATTTACTGTGGCAAGCTAACTTTTTAACATTTGCCATAGTATTGTCAATGGGTTTTTAAGGACATCTTGCAAAACAGGGGGCACTGGCAACGAGCTAATGTTGTTTATGAAGCCTTAGCCTTGAACAGTTTGGGGTTAGGGGTTGGTCTATTGTGAACACCCATTTTGAACCAATAAATGACCCATTACATGAACTTCCGGATTCAGATAATATATCTCACTCACCACATTTACATGCATACAATATTCCCCTTTTCTGACCAGGGTACTGAAGTACTGCGGTAACCCTGTGACTCATGTAAACAACTTATCCCTGTAAGCATTACCCGATTTAGCCCTTATTCCAGTAATGAAAATATGATTGCTGGGTAATGCCTGTATTAACTGGAATGTCAGGGATGTACACACCTTAAACCATAACTACTGGTGCATGCTCTTGTGCACATGGTTATGCATGCATTAAATAGGCAGAGGCGACCATCCACCGCTAATTAGCTTAGCTCAATTCTGGTAGTAAATAAGAAAGTGCTAGCCTGTCTCTGCCTAAAATCATCAGATCAACTTTCCAACAACGCTTAAAAGTCCTGTGTGCCTGTTGTGACTTATTCACCACTTTTTGTTATTTTTAGACTCAGATTAGCACATCATAAAATTTTAGAATCAAATACATTTACTGTTGTTATGAGTTACTGTTTTGTTGCATGCACACCCATCCATCACCCATCATCCTGTTGCTCTTGTCTTCCAGCACTCAAGATGTGAAGTAGCACGATTGTTTGTAATAGCATTGGGTGTTGTAAAATAGCTAAAAGCAAGGCACACACAGGGGATCAAATTAGCTGCACCTTCAGTGAAAGCTAGCAGAGCAAAGCTCGCATGAGTACTTCAGGTGGGTAATGGGTGCTACAGGGTGTTATGCAGGAATACTGTATGACCGGGTTATTGTCGGTTGTTGTCCATGTGAACATGTCTGTCCTGTTACCAGGGTAAACTCAGTAACCGAAATATTGTGTGCACATAAATGTGATCTTGTGGTGATAGTTAGAGAACACATTTGGTAGAGATCATGAGCAGGGGAGGAGTGACTAGCTAACACAAATTAACACCCCCACTGTCTATGGTTATAGATAGGTAACCAGCCTGGCGGTGCCAGGTATCACTAGTGTAGCAAATACTAATTCTTCAGCTAATGTTGGCAGTAGCTAGCTAGCTCTGTTAGTAGGCTAATCCATAATTGAAATACACTGTGATATTACTTTTGAGAGCAAATATTGGCCATTAAAAACAGGTATAAAACAAATTATACATACTTACTGGAAAAAAGTATTCACAGACTCCCTAAAATTGAACCTAAAACAACTTTTAGGGGCATTACAGTCACTGTCTGGACTGGAGTGTGGAACTCATCAGTCACTCTATAATTAGCCTACATTAAATTTTGATTTTGATTCTGATTCTGAAATATTAATTATCCTCCATACTCTCTTAAAAACCTGAAAATAGCCCTTTACTCCACAACACTCGAGCTCCTCTGTGGCAATTCTCTTATACTTAGAGTCATTTGGTTGTGTGTCTCTCACTTGTTGATACCTTGGACAAAGTAAAAATACATGCTCCACTGGGCGGGAAGTTGATAAATCTAAAATAAATAAATTGATTAATATAAAAAAGTTAAATAATTATCTCTTTAAGACTGTTTTCTCGAGATCACAGTGAGCTCTGTTATCCTGAGATAACAAGATAATTAACTCGAGATCTCGAGAAAATGGAGGAAATAAAATATGAGAATCCACGACAGCTTAGGGCTTCCGTAGATTTTATCAATGTCCATCCAATCAGACTTATTTTTTCAACCATTGGTGTTTTCTGCTGCATCATAATTTTTCATAATGTTTGGATTATGGATTATTATTTCAGTCTCCAGTTTCAATAAGTAATGCTGGTAGGCTAGTAATGGATAACAGTTACAAGAACCTCCATTTGGAAGTGGCATATAATGTTGTGCACAAATGGGCACACGCACTATTAGGCCTATGCAAACACGGGCATCAATAGGCTACAACACAAAAAAAACAACAGCCTAACAGCCATTATATTACTTTAAGTAATTTAAGAAAAAATATAACCAGAATTACAAAATAATGGGTTAAATATGCATTTTTTTTGTTTGTTTTTACTTTTTTTAAATTTATGTATTTTGGAGATCATCTTGTAAACACCCACCCTAATCCACCCAAACTCTTGTGACCACCACGGGCGGTCCCGACCCTTACAACAAAACTGACTTGACTTGACATCTACATGGAATCTGTAAAATGTAAACATTTTTGAAACTACAGGGGTGGTACAGAAACTTAAAGAGAGACTCTGTAAATTTGTTAGTAACACAATAATGGAACAAGAATGTCTTCCACTGAGGTAGGATGTGTTTGCTTCATAACTTCTCCATCATTTTATTGTTTATTTGTATCATAATTAAACAGAATGTAATAGGGGCACAAGTATGGAAGTGCAATAAAATCAATATGCTGAAGTATCATGTTGCATAGCAAATCTTTCAAAAAGTTTGCTAACGTTAGTTATGACAAGTTGGTCATTCCAGACTATGAATTCAACTATTCCTTTTGTAAGATGAGGATTATGTTATTTTATGTTATTATTGTTTAAATTTACACATTTTTGCTTTAAATCAGAGCACTTAGTTTAATCTTGCATCTATTTAAATGTCGGTCTACAATGTTTTATATGCAGGAAAAAGTCCTATAATGAAAATGATGGCACACAACTACAAAAGTAATGCAATGACTAGAGTTTGCTTTGTCACAGCATATTGTGCACCATACTGTTTAATCGTGATTGCAGTGTGCAAAGCTTTGATGTATAATACAGTAGGGACTGCTATACTGATGAGCTGACTCAGTTATTTTGTACAATTGAGGGGCAGATTCTTTTGATGTCACATGATGCATAAAAGGCAGCTCGCCAGTGAGAAGAACAACAGAAATCAAATAGCGTGACCATGAGTGGAAAGGTAATGAAGGGTACAGATCACTGCACCAGCCGCTGCAGGAGAGAGAAACTGATGCATATACCGCCTCAAGCTTTATTACAATTCTGCAGCACATACCGTCTGTCATGCAACAAAATGTTACTGGGATAATCACAAAACTCACTTGATAAATTCAGTAAATTTATTTTTGTAACATCTGTTCCACTGGCCATGCATGCGTGACTTTTATTAATGCAATATGGTATAATAATCACAGAAGTAACTTGAACATGTAGCTTTGGATGTTTTCTAATGTTGGACCCAAACACAATTTGTCTTTCTCTCCAGATCGTCTTCTTCGAGGAGAGAAATTTCCAGGGCCGCTCGTACGAGTGCATCAGTGACTGTTCTGAAATCGCCTCTCACCTGAATACGTGCAGCTCCTGCAGGGTGGAGAGTGGGCAGTTCATGGTCTATGACCAGCCCAACTTCACGGGCCAGCAGTACCTCCTGACTACAGGAGATTACCCGGAGTATCAGAACATCATCGGCTTCAATGACTGCATCCAGTCCTGCCGCATTGTCCCTGTGGTAAATATGTGCCAAATTTCACCAACCATGGAGAGATAAAGGCTGTCATTAATTTAAAGCGATAGCTTGATGAGAAATATGTTTCAGTGATGTCATACCCAGATTCAGATGAGAATATCCAGATCAGTTTCACCTCTGCACATCCAAAAGTGATATTTCCAGTATAGAGCTTTGTCAGGGGGGAGAAAATGCTAGCTTAGCATCAAAACAACAAAAGTGACCAAAAAAAGAAGAAACACACTTTAGAATTTAGATTTTTTTAATTAGATGTCTGTTTCCAATTTAGAGGATAAATTTTATGCTCAACCCCAGTGCTGTCTGTATTACGTAGCATGTTAGCTAGCTAGCGATACATCTTGCATTTTTGTAAATACCCGTGCTAGCACTACATTTTCATTTATTTGCTAGCAGGATGTCTTAGAAATGTAGCAGAAACTTGCAGAGTTAACTGATAGCTCATCTAGCTTATCATTTGACATAGCTGACAAGCGTATTCTTTACCATAGTCAGATTACAGTTGCTTCCTATTTCTTACAAGAACCTTTACCTTTTGTTGGTACATCCAAGCTGTTGAGAGTCATTAGATTTATGCATATATTTTTAATTAATGTCACATTTTTTACTCTGACAGCACAAGGGACCTTTTAAGATGAGGATCTACGAGAGAGCGGACTTTGAAGGGCAGATGCATGAACTGACTGATGACTGCGACTCCATTCAGGATCAGTATCACATGTCTGACACGCAGTCCTGCAATGTGATGGAAGGCCATTGGTTGGTGTTTGAACAGCCAAACTATGAGGGCAAGATGTTTTATTTGAGACCAGGAAAGTACAGGAACCTCAGAGAGATTAGCAGTGATGATGTGAAGTTTAATTCAATCAGACGCATCACAGAAACTGTCTAATGACATATTCAGCTGATAAGTTTTGCAGATGCTTTGTTTTTTCGATATTAACAAGTTGTCAAAGTGAGAGGCAAAAAGAAGGAGCCTTGTTTTTATCCTAAAACTGTGATTTGTGCATTGTTTGCATGTAGTTCCAGTTGTACTGTGAAATCCAGCCACAATGAATTTACCTCTTTAACTGTGTGATGCACACAATAAAATGATTTGCTGCATATTTGTGTGAAATATTTCTGATTTACCATAACTGACCTTTTTGCCCAATCTCCTAAATACAAACTTGGGGTAAAAGGATATATAGCAAATTTATCAGCTAATGTATAACATCTTAAACATTACTATACAGTACCTTTTATTGAAGTTACCATTAATGTCATCAACTTATACATTTTCTGTGCAGTCTACAGTAACAAATAATTTATTAAGTCATGGTAGAGGATATTTTTTTGATAATTTTTACATGGTAATTTATTTTTACACATTTGTATAATACAATTACAAGAAATATGTGTAGACAGCATTACTAGATATAAAGAATTAACAGTAAAGACAAACCTTGGGCAGTTGTACTTTAGAAAGACTACATGTGAAAAGTTAAACGGCACACTGCACAGTAGATATGCATGAATCACTTTGTGCATGTATTGAAAATGAGCCAACACACCAGTGTGTTGCACTAGTTATTTCCAGATGTAGATGTGTGCAGAACAGAGGCAACACTGACCAGTATTTTCATGACAGTATATTAAAGCAACACTATGTAACTTTGACTGCGACCCCAGCTTCGAAAAACGAATCTTAAAAATGCATATTAGTATGAAGCACAAAACAGCAATTTTAGTAAAATCGGGTCATATTTAATGGAGAAAATGTCCTCTGCTTTTCCTACAACTGCTCTGCCTAAGCTCTGTGATTCAGGTTCTTGAAAGCAACATGTGGGCTGCCTGCACACCGAAGCTGCAGCTCGTTGTTGGGGACAAAAGGCTGCAAACAGACAGAGCATTAGTAGGACATCAGAGGGAAAACCAGAGGGCATTTTCTCCATAACATATGACCCGGTTTTACTAAAATTGCTGTTTTGTGCAACATATTAACCTGAATCGCATAGTTTTGTTTTTCAATCCTTTGGGTTGCAGTCAAAGTTACATAGTGTTGCTTTAAATAGTGGACGGAGCCACTGTAATACCACCCATTGGTTTGTGGACAATGGTTTTGAAGCTTGAAATTTGGCATTTTGGCCTTTACTATGTTGTTGTTTTTTTTAAAGCCAGAAGTGACAAAAGGGTGTAGCTGGGGAGAATAAACCTCGCTACCTTTCCCCATTATGCATAATGCTAAGTGGAATTTAAACAAGTGAGTTAACCCTTGCACATTAGTGATCAACAGGTAAATGAGCTATAGAAACCAAAACAGTTGTTTGTACCAGGCTGTAAACATGTTTATTTCTGTTGTGAAGTTGGGCATTTTAATATGGGGCTCTGAGATGACAGCCTCACTTTTGGAGCCAGCCTCAAGCGGCCATTTTAGGAACTGCAGTTTTTGGCACAATGAGTTGACCTAATCCTTTTCGGCACAGAGGTTGCCACTTGGTTTTAAAAGGCTTTGAAGCCTTTTGAAGGCAGTTACTGAATATAGCCTTCAGCTAGCCTTAAATTAAATATCTTGCTACATGTGTACTCAACAGTTGTTTACACTTGCTGTCACTGCATTTTGTTGGACGGCTCTTTTGTATGAAATGTGTCACGTGCAGAGTTTAGGCCATTGAAAAAACATTCTAGAGCTCAGTCCATAGAGAATATCACAATATGGGGTTTCTGAAGGCAAACAAAGGCAAAACTGGGGAAAAAAAAATAGTGACTGTAAAAACTGTTGTCAGGCTGACATGGTGAACAGTCTGTGAATTCCAGTACAACATTATAAAAGCTACTGCTACACACACAGGCAAGGCAGTGGTGGTGTTCGCTTCACAGGATTTAGGCAAGGAGAAACTTGCTAACTCCAGCAACCAGAAACTCAATCTAAATTTTAATTAAATTTAAAATGTTGTGTTTCAGTCCATTGAATGTGGCCATGTCAAAACAAGTTCCAAGAACATCCTTTGTGGTGTTGGCAGTTTATGACAGAATCATTACAGCCCTGGCCATACAGCATGAGCAGTACCATAAGCATCTGCATTTTAAAATTTGATTTTATATGTATGTTACATAATACTGTATTTTATTGTACAAATAAAAGGATTTATGTAAATTTGAGTTGGAAAAATAAACTTTGCATTAACAAATATTAATTCTCATGAGTTTTTCAATTCAGAATGTACCTGACTGATTTTATTTTGTGGCATATTTATAGATTCTATGAGTTTTTCACCATTAACCAGAGTAAATTCAAAGAGGAGCCTCTGCTCAAAGGGAAACGGCTGATTTGCTTCGTTGACCACACAAAACAAAAAGAAATATTGTTCTGTGAGAAAGAGCTGACAAGTCCGCTCATTGTCCTGAGTTACAATGGCACAGGTCATCCATGGGTTATAAAGGCAGTGTGGAGCCCACAGCGGCTGCTAGTGTGACGAAGGTTAGCCAACACAATGGGGAAGGTAAGGCTGCTTGTTCTTCTGTGTGCCTTTTGTGCTTCTGCATACCTGAGTGGATTATTCCGACAAAACCAGTGACCTGGAAGCTGTTTTTCACCTAGTGTAGTATGCATATTTCTCTTAGTTTGAAACAATATTATCTGCATTTTTGAGCCAGATCATCTTCTATGAGGACAGAAACTTCCAGGGTCGCTCCTATGAGTGCAGCAGCGAATGCTCTGACCTGCACTCCCACTTCAGTCGCTGCAACTCCATTAGAGTGGACAGTGGAGACTGGATGGTCTACGAGAAACCCAACTACATGGGCTACCAATACTTTCTGAGGAGGGGAGACTATCCAGACTACCAGCGCTGGATGGGATTCAATGACTGTGTGCGATCCTGCCGTATGATCCCTGCGGTAAGCATAAGTAGTGTGGATTCAAGTGTTTTCTTTTGATATATATTCACTGCTCTAGAGAAGACTAAAGCACACTTTCTTCAGCAGCACCAGGGCTCTCATAAAATGATGATCTACGAGCGCCCGGAATTCGGAGGCCAGATGATGGAGCTGACTGATGACTGCCCCTCCCTGTATGAGCGCTTCCATTCTAATGACATCTACTCTTGCAACGTGATGGATGGTCACTGGATCTTCTATGAGCATCCCCATTATAGGGGACGCCAGTACCTAATGCGCCCCGGTGAATACAGGAGGTTTAATGAATGGGGAAGCTTGAGCTCTAGGGTGGGATCCATCAGACGCATTACTGTTTGAGAAAAGCTGATGTCCAGACACTGTTTAAGCACTTAACAATAAATCCATTTATTAAACACTGGTCTTTTTTAATTCCTTGAGGCTCTTTTGAGTTCAGAGATTCAGTTGTTTGAAAGGTCCCCCTCAGTGGTAAAGGGGGTCTCATTGCTTGTGTTTTGAAGAGAAAGCAAAAAGCAAAGAGTTGAATTTCTTGAGGCTCTTTTGAGTTCAAAGGTTCAGCGGGTTGAAAGGTTCACTTCATTGGTAAGGGGGTCTCGTTGCTTGTGTTTTGAAGAGGATAAAGCAAAACACAAAGAGTTCAGACCAAAGGTAGAAAAAAAAAATTTGGAAAATTTCTACAAGCCACGCTATTATTTCTTGAGTAAATCAAGTGTTACGGAAAAAGAACCAGAACACTAGCTTAAAATTATACATACACTTACGTAAGAAGATCAGAGACACACAAATTAAGCCCAGCATGTTTATTGAGGACAGACAAAGGTAAAAGGTTTGAAAGACTTCTAGTTGAAGTCAGTGATTCGCCTGAGTGAGCCGATTCTTGGACTGGCGCCACCCCAGTCGCTGTATCTACGGTATTCGCCAGGTCTCAGGTAGTAGGTTCTTCCTCTGTAGTTGGGCTGGTCGTAAAGCAGCCAGTGGCCATCAACCACATTGCACGAGTTAATGTCAGACATACGCAGGCGGTCCTGGATGTTGGGGCAGTCTTCGCTCACCTCTTGCATTTGGCCAGCCATGTCTGGACGCTCATACAGTCTTATTTTGTAGGAACCACGGTGCTGCAGGGATAACATTTACAAGTCAGCTTCTGTTAAGTCTTTCTAATGTGTTGTACAATAACAGTTCATGAATAGTCATTAAGTGTTTATGACCCCTTCCCCCAATAGGCCCATTATTTGCAACACAAAAAGACCCAAACACAAATCAAGAAACAGTCAGCAAAAACAGTCTCAACCAGAACTTCTTCCTCAACCTAGTTTCTTTTAAGCCCCATGGGGTTCAAGATGGGTACTCCATGAACCAATGAGTCCACCTGATCTGCTAAATCTAAGATAATCTTTCTCTACAATCAGAAGGGTGTTTTACTTTGGAGAATTTTTCAGTCTGACATGAGTCGTCGAGGATTTTTGTTACCCTTAAAGAGTCCTTTAAACTAGTGTTAAGAATAAGGAAAACTGCTTTGCTTTCTTTTATTCAGATTTGAGGGCTGGGTTCTCACATTTTTCAAGGAAAGCACACTTAAGTTATTTTTACATTTAGTCAAAGGCTTCTTAATGACTTTGTGTTTAAAAAAAACATGTTTTGTGTCTTAACTAATACATACTTCAGTGGTACAACTGAGTGAGAACTTCATGTTAACCTACCTGGATATCTATTGACATTAATTTTCTATGGTTGTAGATTATATCTGGATATTCCTGCATATGCTGTCCCTTGCTAAGCACTAAAATACAGGTAGTGGTGGGATTAAATGTTAGGATCCTGTTTTTTGCTTTTGTTGAACTGATATGTTTTCTTTTCATTTTAGTCCTTGACTCTACTAAATTAAGTCTTTAACACCCCCTCTGAGGCTTACCATGGGAATCATACGGCAGGAGCGGATACAGTCGTTGATACCAATCATGCGCTGGTTGTCAGAGTACTCCCCCCTGCGGAGGAAGTACTGGTGTCCCAGGTAGTGGGGTCTCTCATACACCATGAAGCAGCCGCTCTCCACCCGGATGGAGTTGCAGCGGTTGAAGTAGGGGTGGAGGTCAGCACAGTCGCTCATGCACTCATGGTGCCGACCCTGGAAATTTCTGTCCTCGTAGAATATGATCTACAAACGTTACCCAATGATTAGTTATCAAGTCCCACCAAAAAACCTTTTTTGATTCTATATTTTCAGTAACAACACATACTAAGCTTACCTTTCCCATTGTTATATTATGGGCCAGACTGACGGTCAATTGGCGCTCCCTGTGCTGCTGTCCTTTTATATTAAGTGGCTGTGTGATGGCACAGCATAAAGTATTGTCATCCAAACAGGTTTTATAAACAGAAATCTGTTTATGTATAGCGACGCACCTCTGTGATGAGTTATTGTTGTCCAGTTTTTACATGTTCATCACTATTGATCGACACACTACAGTGTGCTAGTGACCTGGGGGTCACTGTTCACAATATCAGCAAAACAACAGGCATTATTTGTGTTCTTTTCATTCTGAAAGATTCCACCCCCCCACCACGACCACCCCTCGGTACCATGTACATAAACTGTACACAAAAAATTTAACAAGCTGCAAATTATTGGTGTATATTATTCTTTCAGATAAAAAAGGTAGGGTTATGCCCAAAATTGTGAAATAAATAATATTCAAAAAATAAAACGGGACTCTAAGTTGCAGTTAGTTAGTTTAGTTAGTTAGGTTTATACATTTGACTGTTTGTGCTTCTGTATTCTTTTCATTTACCAGTGTTTTTTACATTGAACTGATTTGTGTCATACTATTGGTTACATGACTTGACATTTTATTTATTTATTTTTAAGTAATTGTTGGCAAGACTTGGTCCAGACTGAAATGTCTCAACAACTATCATGTTTATCTCAGACTGAATTGCCGTAACTCTGTTGATCCTGATGTAGCGCTGTCATCAGGTCAAAAGAACAGTTTTTTCAATGCTTTTGTGTATGACCAAATACCTGTAAAATTATGAAACTTCCACTGGGGGTGAGGCAGTGTGCACGGTTAGTAAATCATAACTGTTGTGGAAAAGTCAATATATGAAAACCTTTTTTTTTCTTTGTAACTTTGTGGATCTGTGGGTGAAGTTTTTTTTCTCACTTTAGCTTACTTTTAACTTCTTTTCTCAGCTGCTTTTCCTTGCTAATTTTTTTTTTTTTTTTTTTTAAAGATTTTTTTGGGGGGGCTTTTGTGCCTTTATTTACAGG